>CABFOQ010024512.1:0-19017 GCA_900660455.1 Gephyroberyx darwinii
TCTGCTGCCTGCCGATTAGCATCAAAGAAACTGAAAAGTACTCACTCAACTTTTCACCCCTTTCTGACTTATATATATGGATTATTCCACTTTTCTTATCTACGTTTACTCCCTGACCATCAGGAGGTTATATGGAGCTCGTATGCCTGGGAAATGTTTGCTGTGTAGGAAGTGAGCTTGTGGTGATTTATTCTGCAGTGGAATGTGGTAGCCATGTAATCTCTTGTATGAAGCAGCACTAAATCCTAAACAGCCTTGTTACCTGCATATCAATCATCAGTCTCTCACATAAACTAAGATAATAGCTGCCAAAATACACATATATTTTTTTTCTCTTCAAAATCTTGGCAGGAATTTCAGTTTTAACTTCTATGCATCATCCTATTATGTCACCGGACTTTATCTTTCTCTGTATCCCTGCGCCTGATCTCACCTGTTGTAACCTCAACACACTCATACACATACTTACACACACACATGCTGAAATGAGAGTCGATGATGTCATCCAGGACAATATGCTGTTTGTGTGAGTGTTGGATGGGCTTTCATTGGTCCAAAGTTACCTCAGACAGGTCTAGGCTTTCTTCTATCTCTGGCCCTGTTTCCACTGTTCCTTTACAATTCATTTTTCAGCAACATTTTTAACACCCAAAAGTTGCACGTTAAACTACTCAAATTCCCTCATCGAAAGTCCAGCACCAAAAAAAAATGGATGCTCAATATTATTTTCCCGAAACCTAACCGTCCTCAGTTTGGAAAACTGTTGCAACTGGGCAGTGAAACTTGGCCTTCTGTGTCCCGAACTGTAAAGCCATGCACGAGGACTAATCCCCCCTGAAAGAGAAGGGGCTGTACGACACAAAGGACAGCTTAGCCAATCAACAGTAGGTAATCTCGGACAGAAAGACAACTCATGTCAACAGTTCAGCGCAGTGTCAACGAGGTCAACCCACTTTCAACTCACTCAGGACTCCTCGCAGCTATCTGGGGTTCTCACAATGCTCCTCTTTCTCTTTCACCTTTTAGTTTTGTTGCACAGTTTCCCCGAATAATGAAACTAAACCGATGCTTTCATTCAGATACTCTGATATCATGATGCAATGAGTGGAGACGGACCAGCTTGTTACCACAACGTCATACAGTAATCCAATGGAGGACATGTCAGCTCCATATTACACTCCACTGCAGGGCTAAACAAAGCGTTTTCATGATTCTTATGACAAAATGTTATTCTCTGTAGACATAACCCAGCAAAGATTTTGACATTGATAGGCAGAACAAATCGGGACCTTAATATCTTTCTGATATCAGTTCAAAAGTTTCCAAAGCTGTTTTAATTAAGTTTTTGGCACGCCACAATGTCATATTGTGAAAATTCTGTTCTCGTTTGGGTTGACGTTGAACTTCCTGCACGTCGCCGTGTGTCAAATGTTTGCTGGAAGATGATTTGTCAGCTGGGGTATAGTTTCAAATAAACAAAATATCGCTTTTTAAAGGCCTTCTTAACCCTGCCATGGAAAGGTGGCTTTTGCCTTCTCCGATCCCCGCTCGTAATTATCTAGCTCCAAAATCCAAGAGAAGTAAAGGTTGCTGGTCCCAATGAGGCATGGCAGCACTCTGGATCACCTCACCGCCCACTGGGATTGAAATTCCCTGAACAGTGTCCAGAGTGGAGCGCACAAAGGTTGAGGGTTCTGTGTCCACCAATTACTTTGTTTTTGACGTAGCAGTTCTCAGTGGAAGATTGGGGTGGAAGTGTTGGTTGTGGCTCCTGCAGTTATTATTGGAATGCTGTTTTTAGATACACAGCAAGAGGAAAAAGCTGCTACAAGGGTAATAATAACAATGACAACCTATATTCACAGAGCACTTTTCAAAACAGAGTTACAAAATGTTTTGAAAAATATTAGCAAAAATATGTAAATATGTGAACAAGAATAAATAAGAAAATACGCAAAGGCATGCAATGAATAATTGAAACCACAATAAAAACACAAAGCTGTTTTTCAGCTAAAAGCAGGCCTGAAATGGTGACACAACTTGGCCCCACTTGTAGAGTCCCATCCAAACCACATATTTTTAGAATGTGGGCTGCCAAATTAAACACCTACTTTTTTTTATTAGCCTGCCGTGATATTAGTCATGTTGACTTTAACATAGTTGTTGGGCTGAGAACTTTATAACGCTAACAAGGATAAAGAGAGACTCATAATAAAGCAAGCAAATTAGCTGTCTATACAATATGATTGCTATACTATACTATATTATTTACAATGTACTATATATACTATACTATACTATACTATATACTATAATTTCTGCTATGATCACATTTCAAAGCAAATTTTTTTAACAACACACTGTTACATAGGTGCTAATAGAACAATGAGTAATGAGTTAATATTAAATAGTGGCCAAGGGATGTTAAAGCTGCACTAGGCAACATTTTAATGTAAGAATACACCCATCTTAGCAGCCTAAATGACAAAGTCCCATGCACACTAATTGAGACACTGTAGATTTTCCATATTTTTCTAAATTGTGGTATAGTCTGGTCACAGTTCACTGAAAGTGACAAATTAAAACTTCCTGCTGTCATTTGGGGCCGCCAGTGTGCAAAGTTGTCTAGTGCAGCTTTAAAATGATTGTCAAGCTCGATGATCAAATACGATGACAGATCCGTGTGATGTCAGGCAGGTGCACCGTGTTGAAGAATGTTTGGAAAGCCCACAGGAAAGCCTGCGAGCAATCTATCACTACACACACACACACCGACCTCTGTTTTTAATTCTCACATCCCCGCTGCATCGCTCTCATCCTTCAAAATATTGAAGTGCAGAGGTCGAAGTTCACTGGCGTTCCCCCTTCATCAGTATGTCACTGTGAATGAACGGAGTCCCTACCTTGAACTCTGCTGAGATGAGAGGGTTGCAGCAGTGGGGGGTTTCTGAGCACGGGTTGGTGCAAAAACACTGGTGTCCTTCCTCCTCTGCGTTCCATCTGCATCAGGTTGACTGTTTAGTTGATCTAACTTTGGGCCTAGAAACATTCTCATTCTCAACTGCTTGAACTCATTTCCATCCATATCAAAGCCGCAGTAGCATTTCTGGCTGTCTAGACCTGCACCCTGCCTCCTATTCTCACTCGCCAGCACAGCTACTCCGGCTTTCATAACGTGCCAGGTTGAAACGCAACAAAACGGACAGGCTAACTTAACTGCTCCAGAACATGACAGAACGGCTGCAAATGAAGCCCAGTTGCATTACTCCACACAGCACGCAGAGATGGCGGAGGCGAAGGAGTCGAAGGAGGAAACCAAACCTCCGTTTCACCTTTCCATCACCTCGACCCAGTCCACCATGTCTGAGAAGGGTTTTGGTGGATTTTGGCCACAGTGGAGCACTGATAACGTCTAGCCAGCATGAACATTTGAAACCTCTGTAAGTGAATCGGATTAGGCGAAGCGTTCTGAGACTGACCTCGTGTTATTTCAGTCGGGGAGGCACTGAAGGATTCTGACACACTTTCTCACTGATGCAACACATTTGCACGGTGCCAGGAGGAAATGTCTGTTAGAAAAGTATAAGCAGAGAACAAAGGAAAATGCATAACTCAATATGACCGAATATGAGGTAGTTCACTCATCTGTATTAATGGTGACCTTTCTCCTGTGAAAGTGATTGCTATTACAGTAAAAGAATGAAGAGGATAAGGGGTGAGGGTTTACATTGAGATATGTCTGCTGATTGGGTGTGAACTGACAGGAGGTCAAAGCTCTAGCATCGCACACATGGTTCACGTTACAGCGTAGAATTATCCTGGGGTTACAGAGATACTGGTGTGTGTGCCCACGCATATATCTGTGCCCTCTCCCCTTCATTTTCCTGTTCAAGGAACGTCAAGATGGGACAGAAATCACAGAGACAGTGATTCTTCACACTCACACATTCCAAGCGCTCGTCGATGCAGAGCCACTTTGGGCAGGGCTTGACCTTCCGGGCTGGGCTAGACCAATCAAGCCCCACCTATGATGCATTTTCATTGGTGTAGAAAGCCCCACCGAATGTCAAAACCACCAGGGTCATCAAGGAAGTTAATTTTAATGTGTTTTTTATGGTGTTTCGTAGGCTGTTTTTTTAATTTGCTTGAAGATTGGGTCATTGGGTGTGGGTCATGGGCTAATTTTAGGTCAACGTAACACAGTTTTAACACATTTAACAAGTGTTACACATTACACATACTTGTGTAACCTGGTGTAGGTGGCAATAAAACACTCTTTCAAGCTCCCTGATATTTTCCAATTACTCATAAACCTTTGACCTGAATAACTCCTTGTTAACCTCGATAGTTTTGACATGGTCCTGCTTGACCAATGAAAACACGTCCTAGACAGTTCTTGTCTAGTTTAGCCTGACCCAGAAGGTCATGCCCTGCCCAATGTAGCTTCTCCTCTGTGGATCAGAAGAGTTGTTAGTGAGGTACAACCGGAGGGCCATACCTGCCGAAGTATCCCTGAGCAAGATACTTAACTTCTACGTGCTCTGCCACACTGGTTGGCTCACCCTGCACCGCAACCGCAGGGTAGAAAGGGAATTCCCACAGAAATAATGCAAAACATTTCACATTCATCATTTGTACAATCCATCTCTGTCTCTTTTTTCCCAGCGTGCCTCAGTGTTATGTCTGCTCCTACAGCATATGTGAAATACTCAGTTGCCGGAGGTCCAAATGGAAAAGAAAACAGCTTCTCCTTCTCCTCTTCTTCTTTTCTCTCACTTTCCTTCTCTCTGTTGTCTGGCTAATAGCAATGCGTTCAGGACCGGACCGCTCACCTCATAATTCTTTAAAGTCTAGTGTAAAGTCTAATATAAACTGTATTGTAAAACCTTGTAAGGTTTTTGGCAGATCTCAATTTTACGTTAATTAATCAGGATCCTATTAAATCAAATTTTTTGCAGACCTAGCCATGTATATGCCGTTTCGTTCCGCTCTCATCGCTCTTCCTCCATCTGTTTTTTGCAGGAGCTGCTGAAGGACCCTCTCTACATTGGGCTGAGGCACAAGAGAGTGCGAGGCCAGGCCTATGATGACTTGTTGGATGAGTTTATGAAGGCTGTGTCGGACAGGTATGACCGCGCCGGACACGCGCTTGAACACACCATTTCACCACTTTCTTTATGATGTCTGCTGGTGTACTTTTGATATAAACAGCACATGGAGCTCTTGAAAGAAATATGTTTACCAAGTTTAGCATCATCAATACGTGCCTGCTGATAGTTGCATTATAGAGTAAAACCCTCATGATTCATTTGTTGTCTTGCATGGAAGTCAGAGAAATTACTTCAGAGAACCATAAAATCATGGGTTTATGTGTCATATTAGCGTTTGCTATTTAGACTCTAAACAAATCCAAACTGAGTGATGTATTTTCATGCTCGAAATATGTGCGGCGGTGCAGCCAAAGCCTTGCATCTAAAAATGGCTTGTGGGATTTAGGGGTCTGGATCTCTCTGAAGTCTCCAGTGATTCAGTTTTAGCTTTCTTCAACTAAGTTTGGGTTGCTAAGCAATATGAGCCAAAACTCTGCTTACCAGCTGGAATTGTGTTGGTTACCTGGCAACATTAGCTTATTGAAATGTTGATCAGAAAGCATTTGGAACGGCAGATTTCATTGGCATGTAGACCGATGGGTGCAGCTAACCAGCTAGTCAGTGGACCTTTGAGCGTTCGCTAAGCTAAGCCAGTTGTATGATTTTGATTCTTGAGTGAATAATATTATCTCTTCGCAACTTGACGTGCTCAGTAGTCTGTGGAAACCTGGCGTGTGGCATCTTTTTGACAGCTACCTTAATAATATGCTATTGCAATTCCATCTGCATTGAATACTCATGGCAGATTTTCATGGCAGAAAGACACACATCAGTTTTGTCTTCACTGAAGTGAGAGGACCTGGAGTTACCAAGGGTTGCTGCCATGCTCTGACCAGATGCTATGTAGAGTTGAGCTTGTGTACACTGCAAGAAACAGTGGGAAATGGGATAAGATGTCTGGATAATGTCACAGCATCACAGGTTCCTTATTCAGGTTTCTCATAGCCGGGATAACAGCTTCTCTGGGTTCTTCTAAATAGGATATGACGTTTATATGTGTGCTCATGAATGCAATACTCAAAATACAAGCTCATGCATGCAATACTTGAGGATCCCAAATATTTTAGAGAATATCGGTGTTCATGTATAAATAAATATAGCCACTGATGTGATGGTGGTGCAGCCCCTGCTCTGTGCAGGGAGCTGATTTTTCTTTGTTGACTCCAGTGATCCCAGTCCAGGGAAAATATCTGGCCAGACTGTAAGCGTAGTTCCCTTCCCCAAATTCCCTGAGCTCACACATACACACATACTACACACAGCACATAGACACACAAACAGACGCAAACATTCAGTTTTGCACGAAGAAAGAGAGAGAGAGAGAGAGAAAGAAAAGAAGTTACAGTCTTGTGATGTAATCTCGCCATCCTAACCCCTGTCTCCAGTAAATGACTTATAAGCATAGCAAATCATGTAACTGTTTAGTATTTCATGTTGTTTCTCATTTGGTTTGATCTTATCTTTCCTTTCTTCTCTGAGCTTTCTGCCCCCCCACCCCCGCCAGGTCTTGCATGTTATGGTCCTGTCCTTGATGAGACTTGTGTAAATGTGTAAATGTGTATGCCTGCATGCATGTCGACATGTGTCTGTGTATCCCTACGTCCCTACGTGCCATGGAGCCGTCGCAGCCACAGACACATGGGCCTGGTTAATCCCCGTCCTAACCCAGAGAGAGGCCAGCGTCCAGAGGGAGAAGCCTGGGTCTGGGCCCCCTCCAGCTGGCAATAGGAAGCCATGACTCTCTAATAACCGGGTGGCTTCTCAACTACAGGGAACAGGGATGCTTTTTCCCCCCGAATGGAGCCGGATTGGCGGAAAATGAATAATTATGGGATCCGAGATTGAAAGAATGATTACAGCCCTACAGTGTTTTAAGTAATATTTGCGTTTAAGTTTTCTAAGAAATGAGGGAAAAGGCAGGTAATTTGAAGCCGCTCGTCTCATAATGCTAACAATCAACTCATCATCAATAAACAAAACTCGGGAGACGTTCTTCATCCACCATTTTGTATTTCTTAGTGGAAGGATAAAGGGTAGCGATGCAACCGTTCGGTTTCAGGTCTGGGTCTTTCAACTCGGTCTCCTCCTGTTTAACAGTCTACAGGTGTCGGCTAATACTTCTGTCTCCAGAGTCTTCTCCCCCACAACACTTTTTAACAGGATGAACCATGGTTTTTGAAGCCCATTCAAAACTTTGGACAGTTTTATTGTCAAGGTAACATCGGGATAACACTTAATCCGTGATGCATTTTTGTTGCTGCAAACTGTGCAGAGTACCGTGCTAGTCTCATGGCTCAAACTCACTGAGATAACCGACAAGTCGTGACTAGCGATTGTAAGTATTGTAAGGATAGAACTTTTGTTGCAACTCTGATGTGAAATCTTTTAAATGTTTCTTTCCCCATGCAGATTTTCCCACATTTTCAGACTGGTGACCTTAGAGTCACAAACCTGCTTCTCTGTCCTCTAGGCTATTGCCAGACCCTGGTGAGATGAGGGAAGGTCAGCTCAAGAGATGAATCCATGCATTCTCTGCTCCCATAGATCAGTCCCTGTACTTTATCACCAGTGTTTTGTCTTAACAGACCACCCATATGGAAATAAAACACATTTCACACTTAGAATATACAGTATTTAGCCTTATGTTTCAAAATCAACCAAAATTGGCTAACGAATGCATCTATATATATAGGTGACATTCATTGAAAAATACAACTTGAGAGGGCAAAATATATCTTTTTTGTTGCAGTATGGGCTGTGCACTGTCTTTGTCTTGTTGGCTGTAACACCTTCGTTGTTGTGGTTGTGTGGCTAGCCGGGGATTGGCCTCTTGTGTCTGAGAGAATAAGGAACAGAAAGACAAACAGATGAACAGATGGATGAATGGATATATGGATAGAGCGATAGAGGGAAGGAGAAAGAATGCTGACTGTGTTTCCGTCTTTAATGACGGCGAGGGGATTTAAGAAATAATGTGTGCTGAGAGACACTGGCTCTCTGGAGAGCGAGAGGGGGCTGGGGGATTTATTAAGAGGGACCAGGCCTCAGCCCCAAAGCCCCGCAGGGACGGACAGCCCGTGTGTGTACACAAACACACACATATACACACACACGCAAACACACACAGGTTCGACAGCTGTGTTTGGACAGACTGCCCTTGTCCGTGACCTTCTTTGCAGAGGTTCCTATGAATGCACTCCCGCTAAAAGGACCACCTCATACCTCCTCCTCTACTTCTGGTCGCCCCCTCAGCACTGGAAGCACACGGGGCTTCCATCTACTCCCCAATAGCTGGAGATGGAGAGGCCCTCTTCGGATTTCATCAAGTCTCCGATGAAGTTTCCTGAAGGAGCTGGGTCACTCGTCAATTCCCTTATCCCACGCATTGGCCCAGAAATAACACAACGAGACATCTGAGCAATCCGCCACATGGGAAAGCGGCTGTCATCCCATATCTCACGCTCTTTGTCACAGTATCAAACATTAATAGGAATGTCACAAGCATTTACACTCACTGTGCATGCATGTGCCCGGTCAGAAAACAATGAGGCTAAGTATTTCTCCTTGCTGGCGTGCTGTTTCCTCCAGTATCATTCAGGCAAGTTGTAAATCACAGCATAATAAAAGTGTGAAGTACAAAGGAGCACTGTGTTGTCCTGCTGGTGTCCCTCGGATGGTCTGAACAGAAGGAAAGGTTAGATCGGTGCCTTGTCTGCATGTCGGGTTGTTTTCCTTTTTTATCCAGAAGTGCTCAAAGTCCCAATTAAAGCTCCCCAACAGTTGTTTTCATATGATCATTTCAAAATAAAATCAGTGAGTGAGTGACTGAGTATTTGCTGTGCTTTTATTGTGAAGTATTTAAGCTGCACTAGGTTCTTTATGTAAAAATTCACCCGTCTAAATCACAAACTGGGGCCCCACTAATTAAGAAGCTGTAGATTCTCCCTGTTCACCCAACCTCAGCAACCAATCACCGCACACAGTGAGTGACAAACCAAAGACTTAAGAGCGAAATGTAAAACTGTCTTTGAAACAGCCTGTGAGCGATTACTCCGTCCAGAGAAAACTTGACGTTTAAACCTTCTGTGAAAAGATTTTTTTCTTTTCACCATTTCCACCAGTACCAGCCACTAAGATGAAGAAGTGTAGCTCTGACGAGTGAGAGCAGTTCACTGATGTCATGTTACATCATTTCTGAGTAATCAAATTTTCAAAAATTCAACCAGTTATTTCTCACTGCCACTCGGGGCCGCCACAGTGCAAAGTTGCCAAGTGCAATTCATGCGTAAGTGAATGCTGCTCGAATAAGACCTTCCATCTGGCCTATTCCAATCCCCCTCCACCCCCATTTTCGAATTTTCTGGCTCCATGGCCTGCGGAAAGTGAGACGCCGTAGCAGAATCCAGTGTTTTTACTGTCTCTGTATTACATGCATTAGCAGGTGTAGGGAGACTTTTTTCCCCTCCTGTTCTCTCATCCCAGTGATAGATGGGGTATTTTCCCAGCCAGGCACTCTTTGGTCTCAGAGCTCTCTGAACAGACTCTGCTGTTGACAAAGCATTGGACGAAGGAGAAGGAAGGTGATCCTGCTGCCAAATCAAGACGGCCTGGGTGGATCGTTTCTTTTTCCGTAGCAGCCACCATGTCTTCTCCACTATAACCCAGAGCTCTCATCACACGAAAACCTGATTCAGAGCTGGACGGACAACATCCTCTCATCACCTTCTGCTGTCCATCCGTCTCTCTCTCTCAGTCCTTCACTCTCTGTGTCTCTGTCTCTATGTGTGTCTCTCTCACCCCTCAGAGATGAATGGATTTCTCACAACCTCAGGAGTCAGGAATCTCACTTCTGTATTTTTCATTTGTGGGTGTAGCTTGGCTTTCCTAGGTTACAGCCAACGCTTCTTCAGTATAGATACAAAAGCAAATCCAGCCTCTTTGTCCAAGTTTTTTTTTTCATTTTACAGCTGGCAGAAAGGTGCATTGTGGGGTTGTTCCATTCAGAGGGTCATCAGGGAAGGACAACAGGCTGCCAGCAGAATAGAGACCTTGAACACAAATGGCCTCCCAGAGGACCTTTGTTACAGGACAAAAAAAAACGCACACATTGTCGGAAACACTCCCCCTATCTTTATTGGACAAGGCCAAAGACCAGAGCTTTCTGCATTGGAAAGATCTTCCATTCTTTCTCCAGCTCCCGGACCACAATCACAAATACTCAGTCCCTAGTTTATGGTCGGCGGATGCCCATAAATATGCATGCGTTCACAGCTCAGTCATTCAGATCAGACCCTTGTCTCTGATCTTTCTTGACTCTTATTTTGATATGGCATTCAATAATCCTGGAGTTGAAATACATACCAGCCTCAGTATGCAATCTGGCATTTCATCCCAGATTAACATTAGCGAAAATAAACACAAGATGAATGCAATATCTGATGGTTTTTCTCTCCCATCAGCTTTCATTTGCTCTAATCCGCGCTGTACGATGAGGTCATTCGCAACGCGTGAGCATGCCTTTCATCCGCCTCAGAGCACTGCTTTCAAATCCACCTCTTTGGACTGGAAGACACGGGCGGCTCAGTTCTGCCTGAACTGGCATGACCTCTCCGGTAGTGAGGCGCGCCACAACCACACAAGAGGGCGCTACGCCGGCGGCAGCGACTGGGGGGCAGGGCAACATCCATCCTCCTCGCCTGTCGCCTGTCTCCCAAAGCCCCGACACAATGAAAAGTTTATGGTTCCCTTCTTGGCTTCATTATTTGTGCTTCTCGCATAGCCGCGCGGCAGTTTTAGTGCTTCTCTCTGCTTGATAGAAAACACATTTCTCTCCCCAACACTGCTGCTGGGTTGTCTGAAAGTCAATCAGTCGCATTTTGCAGCAAAAGAGGGGTAAAATACTGACAGAGAAACAGCAATGGCACTCTCTGACCGGGACATGGAGTTTTATTAGCGCCGAACCCGCTTCTCTCTCAGATCCCGCGCTTCTTTATTGCCTCTCTTCCACTTCCCACCACTGACAGTTTAAGCAGTTTAGCAGCCACTGTAGCGAGTGGGAAACAGCTTTAGTCAATTGTACAATAAGAATACGAAGGAGGAATCTTTTCCATGTGCCGCACAAGGTGGGGCTTGATGGAAAGAGTGAGAGAAAGAAAGGGAGAGAGGGCAAGAGAGAGAAAGTTTGGACGCTGAAGGAGAAAAGAGAGCGAGCAACCTGTACAAAAAAATCATATCACTCGAAAGGATTCGAAACATATGTCCCCTTGTCACCCCTCCTTCTATTTGATGGACAGGTCTGCAGGTGTTGGGGGTTTTTCGGGGGGGGCGGCTCGTTCTGTTTGCTAGGCCTGTCCCCAATTTCCTCCCTCCCTAGGTCACTGAAACGTGAGCTCTGGTGTTTTCATTACAGGATTGAGTCGACCTCGCCCTCTGCTCCTATTGTTTCTGTGTGACACTGGACGTTGACTTAATAAAAGCTACACAGCTTACATGACCGATTCACAGCAGCCGGGGAGCATCACACACCGCGCTGGCCGCTGCCACAGATCCCGTTAGCGTATTTATCCCACATCTATCCTGCATTAGTAATGTACACTATAAAAATATCCATCTTGTCAAGTCATTTAGTGTAGTCTTGAGCTTTAAAATCTTGTTTTTCTTTAAAAAACTGAAAACAATCTGCTGATACGGTGAGATCATTTCATGCGTTTCCAATTAATTTAATATAATATCTTGACATGAGGCAGATCACTCCGCAAGTATCAATATAATGTCACTTGATGCAAGAAAATTCATGCAACAAGTTGATTTGCAATGGAAAAAAGTGACTATTTCCACCTTATTGGCAGATGTTTTTCACTGGCTTTAAGTAAAATATGATTTTGAGACTAAATAACATATTTTAGCAATGTATACAGTGGTAGTATTCCTTCTGTATCAATCCTGCATGGGTGCTGAGGACAGAATTGTAAGCTGTAGAACCATATGTCTAGTGTAAAATAAAGTTTCTCTCAACCAAATAGTTACCAGTTCATTCTTTGTAACTTTCCACAGCTAAAAAACAGCTTTTTTTTCTTCCTCGCCTATTCATCTTGGGCGTGGAGCAAAAGTGCAGCAGTGCTTCTGCAAGCGTCGAGTAAAATCTGAGACATCTACAAAAGCCCCATCTGTTGAAAGGCAGGGGACCCGGGGACTCCTTCGCCTCTGTCTGCCGCTGAATCCAATTTACGGACTCATAACGCTGGGGCTTATGTTTTTTTTTGGTCGTGCGATGTTTTGGCAGGGTGTTATTGGCACAGGCTCCACCGTGTTGCTGTGCTGCATATGTGTGATAGGTGGTCTGCGGAGCTTCTTGTAAAACACAACGCTTGCTGGTTTACGGGAGGGAGGCTGGGTGGGCCTCGTATTTTTTTCCCTGTCCAGTTGAGAGATTTGGTGGTTCCACTCCTTTGCGGTTTGACCTCCCTCATTGAAACCCATTGTCAGGTGCCATCATAAAGCAGGGGGACAGGTGTCGGCCTGCCAAATGTCATTCTAAAGACAATAGAGTACACCGAGCTCCCGTGGCTTAGCGGTCTTATTGGATGGAATTACTTGCCACTTCATTTGATGCCTTTCCGTGTGTTCATCTATATCCACAACACTGAACTCCATGAATTACGTGTATAGACAAAGACATCATCACAGCATCTTCTTTCTATCTTTCATCTCTATTCTCCTCCCGTGCTCCGTAGAGCAGTGGGAGAGTGCCCTCCTCAGGACTGAACTGTCATCCGGCTATAGAAAGGGTTTGAAAGCAGAGGGCTGTTTGTGTTTGTACGTACGTGTGTGTGTGTGTGTGTGTGCGTTTCCACATGTGCAAGTTTGGAGAATGACTAAATTGCCCCTCATTTTCATGACCATCATCTCCGTTCCGGTGTCCTTAGTTGTTCTGCCTGACTGAATGCAGCTCTTCTATTCATAGGTACGGAATGGACTGTCTCATTCAGTTTGAGGACTTTGCCAATGTCAACGCTTTCCGTCTGCTGAGCAAGTACCGCAACAAGTACTGCATGTTCAATGATGACATCCAAGGTAACTGGGACATACTGTACATGCACACACACACACACACACACACCTGTGCATCTAGCCTTGCGCCTAACCAACCAATCAATACATCCATCCTCCCATTAGCCGTTCATCCATCCATGCATCCATTCCTCCTATGTAAAATATAAATAAATGAACTACAGAAGCCACTTGGACTGATTTCAAGAGGTGTAATCATTTGATATAATGATGATTTGGTGATAGAACAGCTCATTCAAACTTGATTTGTTTCCCTCCTAACTTTGCCTTTGGCAGGCAAAACATTAACTTGAAAATGTTGGCTTTGCTGCCTTAATGATTCCCATGTATTATTCAGAAGCTCACTGTCTCAGCTCATTTCTGATCTGTTCTTTCCCTGTCACTCTTCCAAAATCCAAGAAGAGCTCTCATATTTATGCCTTTTTATTTCTCTTAGACAAAAACAAGCTCTTTTTAACGCCAAGATGAGACTGAAGGCATTTTTGAAATAAGTGTCATTTAACTCTCCTGAATATGAAACCATGACATTAGAGAAAGATCTCAAAGAAAACTATGATGTTTTATGACCCCTTCCTTGCTGTTGCATTTTCTTCTTGGGGCCAGCAGCCCTATGGTAGGAGCTGATTATCATTATATATGTCACATGTCAGCATCTCCACATTGATCTCATAAAGTCTCAAGAATCATTTCTCTCTCTGTGATCTCCTCCTTGATCCTAAGGGGGTTTTAGGAGAAACATTTCAGATGGAGGTGATCACAAAATGATACAAAATTGAGATCTTGCCCATTTCCTATGAGATGAAGAAAATTTAGAAAAAAGTTAGATTCAAATATAAATCCAGCTCTCTAATCTCCCTCAGGTACGGCTGCAGTGGCGGTAGCCGGACTCCTGGCTGCCCTCCGCATCACCAAGAGCAAAATGTACGACCATACCATTTTGTTCCAAGGTGCAGGGGAGGTAGGTGTAAAACATGATGTGCTCTACATCTATTATTTGATTATACTTCATATATATCTCAGTCTCTTCAAAGTAAGAGTCACAGAATTCGATCACATAAAATGGATTTTCCTACTCAGTTCAATGTGTGTGATTGGTCGAATACAATTATACGACTGAACTCATCCAGAGTCAACTATGCCTTTCAGATAGCATAAATAAAATAGTGAGGGGGAACTCATACTCCTATTGCTGATGAATATGAACACCTTGATATTTTGCCTGTGATTTGAAAGCCAAAAGCGATTATACCTCATCCTTCCGGCCACCCTTCCGGCAAGGCAACAGCTTTCACTCCCCAAACCACATGAAGACTTCACAGCATTCTGACAAATGCCCCGGTGTATGTCCCTGAACATTTCGTCGCCTGCCAGCAACATGGTTTCTGTTTGATCCACCAGTCACTTTTAACTCCACTATGTATTTGCTTCACTTGAACTACACATTGCATTAGTCACTGCTGCTACTACACTACCTCGTACTACTGCAGTACTTCGGACTACCTCAGCACATGGTACTTGCTCTCTTCTTTTACTCAGCAGTAAAGTTTAATTGAATAGAAATGGATCAGCAGTAATTTGCTTGAGTCGCCTGATGAATTTCAACTTGTCCTTGTAGCAATTGCTCAAGTTTAATCACATACGTTGTAGGAATTAAGGCAATTCTGCCCTGTGGATGAGCTTAATTGTTCCTGCCTCTACCCAGCTTACCTAACATTGAAGTTCGGTTTAGCAAATAAGTTTTAAAATTAATGTTCAAATTGAATAATCTTGATGTTTTATGTAATGAAGGACAGTAAATAATCAATAATTTAAGAAACACCCTTTTGTTATTAAAAAAGAGACACATACATATACACACTTCCCTAACCTCACCCCAACAATCTCTCACACACACACACACACACACACACACACACACACACGCACCACCACCACACACTCTCAAAACTCAAAACGCATATCACTCCTCAAAAAACTGCATGTACTTGTGCCAAAATGATGGAAACACACAAACACACACACACACACACACACACACACACACACACACACACACACACAAACATACACACCTCCAACTCAAAGCTGCACGAATAGAAACATTAACAGCAGTGACATGTACAGCATGCTGCAGTGTTTACCATAACAAGTTCTATTTATTATTCCATTACTTTTCCCATCACTAAAGTTTTTTTTCTTTTTCCCCTCAGTTATGGAAGTGTAATGAAGTATCACCTCTCTCCCTCCTCTCCTCTTTCATCCCCCCAGGCAGCAATGGGGATCGCTGAACTGATCACTATGGCAATGGAGAAGGAGGGACTCGCTAAAGAAGAATGTTTGGGAAAGATCTGGATGGTTGACTCCAAGGGTCTCATCGTCAAGGTATCTTGGTGCACGTGGACAGACAGACGTGCACACGCATACACAAACACACACACACACACACATCTAAAATGACCAGCAATTACTGGCCAGACTGGATGGTACACACCAATGAGGCCCTGTCAAGCCGGAGAGTGTCTGGGATGGACGTGTCACTGGATGTGATGGTCCAAGCCAGGTATTCTGGAGCGGTAGTTATCTCTCCATCTGCCCCCTGTTACCCTTCTCCTTTCATTTCCTTGTCCCTCCTCCTCCTCTTCCTCTCCATTTCACCTCCTTTTCTCTAATTTTTTCCCCTTCGTCTTCAACTCCAACTTTTATACTGTTTTTATTGTTTTTTTATTGATTGATGTGATGTCAAAGGCTATTTTTGGCCCAGCTGATGCAAGAAAAGGAGTGACATTTGTTTATATAAGGTGCAAAACTGGCAAAAAGTGCAAAACTAAAATCGTACACAATACAGAAAACAGTTTTTGCATGAGTGGGCCTCTTTAAGATTTCTTCCCTTTTTTATCAGTGTGTGAGATCTTGTTGGTTTCATATTGTCTATTATTTTTGAATCGTTAAACGTCCTACATTAGAGGACTTTTAATTTAAACGCAGACATCTCTCACAGAGAATACAGGCCCAGATTCACTAAATGGTCTGTGTGCTATATCACCAAAATGACCAAATCAGAATCAGAAAAAAAATGAAGGCTCCATATAAATAAATACATCTCTCCTCTTCCTCTTCATTTCTTCCACATCCTTCTTCTCCTCTTCTTCCTCCCCCCACCCTCCACCCCAAAACTCTTTAGGGTCGAGACCACCTGACCCACGAGAAGCAGAGGTTTGCTCATGAACATCCACAGATGAAGAAGCTGGAGGAGGTGGTGCAGGACCTCAAACCTACAGCCATCATTGGTAAAGCAACAATCATTTTTGTATTCAGAACACATCCTCTTTGCATTTTTCACATTATTTGTCAAATGGAGTGTCAGCCTAACATTATCTAATGTAAGAAGGTAGACATTTTAGTATTCCAGAGTTGGTGAAAGTCAGTCAGTGTAGTCCTTTAAAGGAAAGCTCCTGAATATGTGAAGATGTGAGGTGAAAATGTTTTGACAATCCACCTCCAGAGGTTTTCATTCTGGCCTAAAAAATTAATGAATGAATTTTCACATTGATGTTGATTAAATCTGTTCTGTGCTACTAGGAAAACAGAAAGTTTCCTCAGATGGAATCTTAAATTGAATTGAATACTCATATTGTATTGTATGATATATATATTGTTGGTTTTCTATCTTAGGTGTGGCGGCCATTGCTGGAGCCTTCACAGAGCAGGTCATCAGGGACATGGCTTCCTTCAATAAATGGCCAATCATCTTTGCCCTCAGCAACCCAACCAGCAAAGCCGAATGCACTGCCGAACAGTGTTACACATTCACAGAGGTACTCACTGAGGATCCTTCTTTTACACTCCAGTACTTGGCTAGGTTTACATTCAACAGTATACTTTGCAATCAGTTTTTTTTATTATTGTCTCCATCTTTTATCACCTGTCTTCTTCCCTGGATTTTCTGTAGATGAAGTTTGAGTTTCTGTAGGTGACGCTCTTTTCTTTGTCAGCCATGGTGGCTATCGCTGCTCCAGCTAACTACCCAGTTCTTCTTCTGTTTATTCCAAACAAACCGCCGTTGCTGCTGCTGGAAACATAAAACGCGTCACTTCCTGTGCACCAGAGGATTGTTCCCAGGCAGACCCATATATCAGTCTAACCCTGCTTTGTATAACACAATACTAGAGTCAAGTCATCTGACCTGTGTGCTGCAGGGGCGGGGCATCTTTGCCAGTGGCAGTCCGTTTGACCCCGTGACCCTGCCTGACGGGAGGAAGTTCTGGCCCGGCCAGGGAAACAACGCCTACATCTTCCCCGGTGTTGGCCTGGGCATCACCGCTTGCGGCGTCCGCCACGTCACCGATGAAATCTTCCTCACCACGGCAGAGGTATCACACTCACACACATACACACTTGCTCATAAAGTACACGCTGTCTGTGTCTTTCTCCGTACGGTACACCTGTCCTGGTTGCTAATGTCGACCTCTTGAACAACTTCTCGATTTTGTCCTGTGTGTTTGGCTTTTGAAAGAAGCTTAAAAATCCATGAACTTTGTCACTAAGGAAACACTAAGGATATACTGAATTGCACATACGGCACACAATAATCAAACAGTTTTTTACTTAGCATTATGATTAGACAAATAGAATAAAGTTTAACATCATTTTGGAGTGCCTTGGATCAATCTCCACAATCTTTAGTACTAGAAATTAGGAAGCACTCCTGTCTGGTCTCCATTTATTCAAGCTATTGATTATATGACAGTTCATGGCTTCAAGGCAATGCCCACATTTTTATCATAAATGTTGAATGAGGAATGGTGATCAATGACTTCCACACCATGGTTTTTGAAGTTATTAAACGTATTGGCAAGCAGCGGTAACAGCACTGCCAATACCCTCTTGGGATCAAAATTCTATATTTTTGTCTTTTTTTTTTTCATTATTCATATTTAATACACATTGTCCTTCCACATGACATGAGCGAGCACTCATCCTCTCTCCCCCAGTTCAACCAGCAGCCTTGGGGCCTCTCCCAGGCCACGCTATAAGAAAAAACGAATGGATTCCCTCCAGCCATTCAGAGTTATAACCTGGTATAGACCCCCCCAGAATTCAGTGGATAGCACCTGACTCACTTACAGTGACAGTGCCTGGAACAAGTTCAGTTCAAGTCCTTTATTTATCAAATGTGCAGCATCACTTACAGTCATACTGAACAATGAAATGTATTGGACGAGGCTCATTCCAACAAGGTAGGTACACATGAATCAAATCAAATCAAAAAAACAAGTCAAAATAAGACAAAATAAGTCAACAAGTCAAAAAAAGTAAAAATAAGTAAAAATAAGTAAAAATAAGAAAAGATAAGTGAAAATAAGTGAAAATAAGTAAAAATAAGTAAGAATAAGTAAAATAAAGTAGCAATGGAACTGGTTTTAAGGCTAGGCTAGATGCGAAGCAGCAGGTATGGTAAACATGAATGATATAAAGTTACAGATGTACAGGTATAAAGTGCATGTGCATCTGAGTGTAGAACATAAAGTGACGTGTGTGTGAGGAATAGTTACAGTTCAACAGTTCAGTAGCCTGATGGCCTGCAAATAGAAGCTGTTCTTCAGTCGTGAAGTGCGTGACTGACCGCTCCTGTACCGTCTGCCAGACGGTAGCAGGGTGAACAGAGAGTGTGCAGGGTGACTGGGGTCCTTAATGATTTTGTTGGCCTTCCTCAGGCATTGGGTGAGGTAGATATTGTCCAGGGTGGGCAGCACCCTGCCCGTGATGGTCTGGGCGGTTTTCACCACCCTTTGTAGGG
>CABFOQ010024513.1:0-15626 GCA_900660455.1 Gephyroberyx darwinii
CTCCTGGGCGGGGAGGTGGAGCACGTCAACCCTCAGCAGCCAATGACGTCGCTGCAGTACCTCCACGGGCAGCCTATCACAGCGCAGGGAATGTTCCTGTGTGCAGTGATCAGAGCGTTGCATCAGCACCATGCTTGTAAGATGCATCCCCAGTGGATAGGACTGATCACGGCCACCCTGCCGTACATGGGGAGAGTGCTGAGGAGGGTGGTGGCCTCAGTCACCCTGCAGCTTTGCAGGAACTTGGACAATCTCCTTCAACAGTACCGCTATGAGACAGGCATCATCAACACCAGGTACTGACAGTGAATTTCCTACCTAGCCTACAGGATCTATGGTATTGATTGTCCAATCATGAAGGCAGCTTATAATAACCAACAGGACATTGAAGTGTATTGTACCGTCAGTTTCTTAACAAGCTAATGGCTTAGCAAGTTTTGGTCACAAGGTGGCACTCTTCACCATGATATGCCCCACTCCATGCCCCACTACAGAGTCATTGATATTCAGAATCTTCATATTGAAAATTTGAAATATATTAATAAAAAAATATGTATTCATTCACAATGTATTTTTCTCTCTATCCTGTAGACCTCAGTGGATGGCTCTCTGCATCCCACCTGACTTGATTCTAACAGTGCTGGAAGGGGTGACAGCGATCATCCACTACTGTTTACTGGATCCCACTTCCCAGTACCACCAGGTGAGGGCGCTATGCACCACCAATTTGTCTTGCCCACGCTGGCTTGCTGCAAATCATACTTCATACATGAATGAGCATTCCTTTCTCAAACAAAAGATGGCCTTCTTGTATTTTTTCATAAATCAAGTTAAGGAGGAATCCACCCTAAAATACTTTAACTCAGCAGCAACCATGTCAACTGCCTGTATTACATTTAAACACTCACATGCTTATTTGAATCATTCCCAAAAATAATGTGTATGAAGCTACTCCATAGTACAGTATATTGTATATCACCATATGTGCTGACTATATTGTGCACATCCCGCTTCTTAGTTGCAAGTTAGTGTTGACCAGAAGCACCTGGCCGAGGCTCGTTCAGGCATCCTGTCCATCCTCCATACCATCATGTCGTCTGTCACTCTGCTGTGGAGCGTCCTCTACCAGGCTGACAGCTCCGACAAACCAGCTGCTGCCTCTGCTGCCTCCACCTCCAACATCAACCTGGGCTCCACCAAGGTACACCAGCAACTTCCTTTCTCCTCAAAAAGGGATCCAATGGCACAAATGATGAAAAGGCAATTACATTTAAATCATCATGTCCATAATGGCAGACATAGTCCCATACTGACTGTGCAGTGAAGATGTTTTTGTAGGAGCTTAAGAGAATGCATTCGTCAATCTTTTAAACCTATCCTAGTTAATCCTAATTAATAATTAATGTAATAATCCTAATTATTACAGGGCTCGTGTCCCTGCAGGAGTAATACTTGAAAGGGTAAATGACCTGCTGTTTTTTAATGAACTCTCACATCCTTTGTTAAATCTGGATCCAGCAGTCTGTGTGTGATACAATGTGATACTAATATTTTGCATGAAGAAAACATCCATTTTGACTTTTGCATTCATGCAATTTGTGTGATTTGAATATGTTTTTTTTATGTATTGAAAAGTACTAGACAGAAGTAGTGTGCGTCTATTTCTAAATGTATATGAGGTGACTAGTTTCATTATGGATTGAAATTGGGATGGGCCGTTTTCAGAGCAGGTTATCAGCTGCTCAGGTCTAACTTACCCTCTTCCTCTGACCTCTATTATGCAGAACCTCCGTCAGCAGATCCTAGAGCTGCTGGGTCCAATCTCCATGAACCATGGTGCTCACTTTATGGCGGCTATCGCCTACGTCTGGAATGAGAGGAAACAGGTCAAGACACCAATCAGGAATAAGGTGGGTGTCATAAACCATATACAGTGAATAGCAAACCTACCCGTTCAACTTTTGTAGCTTTTATTTGCTTTAAAAAAACTTTTTAAATCACTTTTTTCACTTTCATTTGGATATAGTAACAGCGCAAAGCCTACTCATTGTTTGAAATGTCATCCATTTTCTCTCTCACTGCCATCTTTCCCAGTGGCAATGCCTTAAAACTAAAACTTTAAAATGATTCAATCCTCCTTTATAGTAAATGCAATGTGTCATGACATCAATTTTCATTTAGCTGTAAATGTAAAGATCTTTTATTATACCTCTTATTCTATTCTAACACTCGATTTGTGTGTTCATATGTCTGTTTGTCTCTCAGGTGATTCCCACAGCCAGTGAAGAACAGCTGCTGTTGGTTGAACTGGTTCGTTCAGTGAGCGCCATGCGGACCGAGACAGTCATGCAGACGGTCAAAGAGGTCTTGAAGCAGCCACCTGCCATTGCAAAGGAAAAGGTTGGTGTTTTATCCCCCGAAAAACCTGTCTAACAAAATATCCCATGTTTTTGTCTGTTAGCTGAAATTGTTTATTCCCTTTCCTCTTCAGCAAGAGGCTGACAGACACTACAGGGCTTCAGGAGTCTTTTTGTCTGATTATGAACATATCAAAATTCACTATTCACACAACAGGAGCTGAAAAGACTGGTGAATGCTGGAGGCAGTTCTTTTATTTTAATGAGAATGCATTTATTGCAAAAAGCAGTAGATAAGGCTTGTAGCCCGAAACGTGTATTTGTTCTCCTACTGCTGTATTTTTGCAATAAATTAACATTATTTTTTGGGTGCAATCCCCTGATCCAGCACCAGGTTATGGTGAAAAAAAAGCGTCCTTGCACACAACCAGTTTATAGTTTAACCTTATCCATGGTCATGCTTACCTTTTCCTTCACTTCCTTCTCCCGTAGAAGCATCTGTCTCTGGAGGTCTGCATGCTGCAGTTCTTCTATGCCTACGTCCAGAGGTAGGCATCTCTGTTAATTAAAGCTCATAGAATGTCATAAAATATGGGCTCACACTAAACAAAACCTGCCATGGTGAAACATGGTACCATATGTTTGTACACAGCAAAGCACTTGTGATTGCAGACAACAGGAAGGCAAAACTATGGGGGTCACCATTTCTGATAGGCCGAATTATTTATGTTACTGCTTTTTAAACCATCTAAGGCTTATAAAAGTCCCAATATACCACTTGTGCAGAACCTTCCAACGCCTTAATGTTCATGATTAGCCCTCCTTCCTTCCCTAGGATCCCTGTTTCCAGTTTGGTTGACAGCTGGCCATCTCTGCTAGCGCTGCTCAAGGACTCTGTACAGTTAGGACTGCCTGCTCCTGGACAGTTCCTGATATTAGGGTTGGTTTCCTTTCCTTCTCTCTTTCACATGGGTCCACAAGTCTCACAACCTCTATGGATTAACTTGTATGACCTATAACTTCTCATCATCAATTCATGGATATTAATGGGTTGCACACAATTAACTGTCAGCTGTGTAGATCTGAACGATTCAGTCCCAAGAGACTACACCTTCTCCCCTTCCACATATTCTTTAATTTATTTGACTCCTTTCTCTTCTCTAGAGTTCTGAATGAGTTCATCTTGAAGAACCCCAATCTGGAGAGCAAGAAGGACCAGCGGGAGCTGCAGGTAATAAGCTATGAAACTAATATGATTCGTTTTTTACTTTGCAGATAAGCTGCTCTATATGATTAGAAATTGCAGTTGCAGTAAACTGAGCTGAACTGACTGAACATTATTGCTGTATTCAGGATGTGACCCATAAAGTGGTAGAGGCTATCGGGACGATTGCAGGCTCCTCTCTGGAGCAAACTACATGGCTGAGGAGGAACCTGGAGGTCAAGGCCTCTCCTCAGATAGTTGTGGATGGAGCCAACCTGGAAGCAGATGTAGAAGGTGGGCTACGTATATCCGCTACACTGTTTGTATCTGATAATTGCACTGGTGAATGTGCCAGTAAAGGCTTGTTGCTTTTTATAAGCTAGTTTGATGCCTTACTCACCTGGCTCTTCCACTAACTTTGAATTTGCCAAAAAGGGATGTGAACCACATCAAATCCAGGTATAAATGCAATTAGATGCATTGAAAATTCAATCACCTAAACCAGTTCTGGATGTAGCCACAACAATGCATTTCTATTCAAGATCAAGTCAAACAGACAGGTGGCAGGCAGCTTGGATAGTAATCATTTTTTGACAATTTTAAGTGACGTAAATATTACAAGAGTAAGTAACATGTGGCGCAATCTGCACTTTGGCCAGAGAGAATTTGAATGTTTATACCAGAGATATATTTTAACATCGAATGTAAATGTAATCCACCTAAATCATATCTAGTAATACTGGATATTCTTCTGTTCACATGCACTAGAAATTGAAAGGGCACTGTGAAATGTTCATAATTTCATTTCAACCATTTCATAGATAGCCTGCATGTTTCAGCATGACAGCATGTTTTCTCCTGTGTATCCTCCACTAATGGTCAGTATGTGTGTGTGTGCCTTTTTAGATTTAATGCTCACAGTGATGGAGGCCTCCAGCTTCACTCCGTCAGTGTACAGTGTTCACGCCCTCACACTGCTGGCTGAGGTAAACCACCAGTGTGTCCGTGATTCAGCTCAGTGTTCTGTCAATGCATCTTGATTATGTTTCAGCTTCAAGATGCTCTCCCTCACATTTATCAACAGTCTTTAAGCCTGTTTGCTCAGCCCTACAGTACACTAACACATTCCCACTGAGCTCCTTATTGGCAATTTATGACCACCTCCCCGCCTCTACTTCAATCATTATTAGCAAACTAATAAATCAATCCATTGGACTTCACGTGGCACTCAAAGGAGCTGCAGAATTAAATTCACTGGCCTGCTTCTCCTTGGCTCACTTGACTTAATGTGCATTCTACATTGCCTGAGCCTCACTGCTGGTTGCAGCTCTTAGATTAATGGTTTTATTCAAGCCAATGTTTCAGAGCTTATGCTGCAGTGCATATTGTCATAATGCTGTATATTTTGTTATTGGTGCAGTAACCCTGTGCCCATATATCATTCTCTAGCCAAGTAGAAAATGCATACGTAGAGATTAATAGCTGAAACACTTTCTAATGTCTATGTTTCTATCCTTATTGAAAGAATATGGTCTCAGTCTGACAGTAGTGAATGCTCAATTCATTTGTCAGGTGCTGGCTCATCTGCTGGACATGGTGTTCTACAGCGATGAGAAGGAGAGGGTCATCCCACTGCTGGTTAATATCATGCACTACGTAGTGCCCTACCTCCGCAATCACAGGTATGGACCAGCCTCTTTATGGTTTGTTGTCATTGAGACGTCTTCTGACTATATTTTGATTTGAATGTTAATACACCTCATATTCATATCACAATGGTGTAGAGTGGCTTTTAACCTACAAATTGCACTTTATGTACCTTTTCAGTTTAGAAAATAGTATACATAGTAAGTATAAAGGAGAAGCATGTTGAAAAGTCAAGTCAATTGAGAGAAATCTGTGCTACATTAATGTTTTCATGTTAAGAATAAAGATGAGGTGCTCTGAATAGCCAGGTGGGAGTATGAGTCACAGATTAATGTATGTGTGTTTGAGATGAAAGCGTACTGTTAGATGAAAGTGTACTGCCACTTCCCCGGTAGTGCTCACAACGCCCCCAGCTACCGGGCCTGTATCCAGCTGCTGAGCAGCCTGAGTGGGTACCAGTACACCCGTCGTGCCTGGAAGAAGGAGGCATTCGACCTCTTCATGGACCACACCTTCTTCCAGATGGACTCCTCCTGCGTCAGCCAGTGAGTGGGAGAGGGAATTCCTGTGTCTCTGACCCCTTTTACACCTGGTATTAACTTGCATTCTGGGTGATAGGACTGTAATCAGATAGAGCAAAAACACATCAAATCCGGGTGTAAAAGCCATTGAAGGATATCATCACCCAAACCCAAATCAAACAGGCGGCAGGCTGCTCAGATAGTAACACAACGTCAAAAGGATTGTCAGGATACCGGTTGATGGGGAAACAAGTGAGACGAGGTGTTACTGTCAATTTTAAAGGGCATGGCAACCTGCGCTTCGATGAGGGAAAGAGAAATCTGATTTCAGTGTGTGTACCGGAGATTTATTTTTCTGTCAGGTGTTGATGTAATCCAGACAAATCTGATCAGATGTAGACACAAGACACATGTTAATGTCAGGTATGAGAGGACCTTTGTCTGTGTCTGCATGTGTTTCTCCTTGGAATATTAACCTACTTGACGCTAACATAATTTCCTTCATTTGTCAGCTGGAGAGCCATCATCGACCATTTGATGACCCACGACAAGACCACATTCAGAGACCTCATGAGTAAGCTTTAAATATCCTCTCAGTTTGTTATTAAAGTATAGATATTACTACTGGTTGCTGTTATAGACAATTTACCATTTAATTTAATCCTAATTGACATTTATAGGGCAGTAGTATAGCCCTTGCATGTCCAATCTCAGGGAGAATCAAATCTACGAATCAAATCCCTGTTCCAGGCTTCCACAGGTCATGAGACTTTGAGAAGTCTGTAGTGCATCCAACCCAGCATTAATGCCAATATGATATATTAAAAGCCTGTTAAAAGCTGATAGACTTACACTGCAGCACAAAGACTAACACCCTGGGTGTTTGCCTGCAGCTCGGGTGGCTGTAGCCCAGAGCAGCTCTTTGAGCCTGTTCACCAACCGAGATGCTGAGCTGGAGCAGAGGGCCATGCTGCTCAAACGCCTGGCCTTCACCATCTACAGCAGCGAGGTGGACCAGTACCAGAAATACCTGCCAGACATACAGGGTAAACCCTAATACACAAAGTTATCTTAGTAAAGTAGCCAACATGTAGCTACTAGCCTCTCCTAGCTATTAGCCATATAATGTTAGCCAGTGTGCAAACCAAATGTGTTGATAAGACAGTGATGGTTAGCTGACCAGATACTGAGGTTAGTTAGCTAACAACCTGATGTTATGTAAACAAAATCAATCGCGTGTATCAGTGATGAACTGATCAGTTACCATTCTAAAACAGCACAAATAATGGACCATGTCTATTTGATTCTCTTTGCATTTCTAAAATTACAACTCACGTGTTCAATCAGTGGTTAATAACAATATGGCTCTCAGAGGGCATGTTACATCACCTGAAAGCCCTCTGTTCCACATCCATGCTCCCAAATTAGAAATGGCTAGGCCTATTTAACCTGCATGTTTGATACTTAAACTAAAGTGTGTGTGTATATGTGTGTGTTCAGAGCGTCTGGTGGAGAGCCTGCGTCTGCCTCAGGTGCCCATCCTCCATGCTCAGGTGTTCCTGTTCTTCAGAGTGCTGCTGCTGCGCATGTCGCCTCAACACCTCACCTCACTGTGGCCCACCATGATCACCGAACTGGTGAGAACTGGACTACCTCTCTTTGTCTTAGACTGTTGTTCTCTCTGTCTCATGTGGTCTATCTCTTACTCGGAAAGAGACTCACCTGCTGACTCCTGACTCATTTGCTTACTCACTCACTCACTCATGCACTCACTCACATGCTCCCTCACTCATACACTTTTTCAGTCTCTCACTTACACTTTATCGCTCACTCACTCATCACACGCTCAATAATACACTCGTTTCCTCATACACTCACTCACACATACACTGATGAGCTAAGCTGCTGAGCTTTACTACACTTTATAACAGACAACAGATGAAGTATTCTGAGATGCTGTTTTCTATCCTCTTCTCTCGACCTGTAGGTCCAGGTGTTTCTACTGATGGAGCAGGAGCTAACAGCAGATGAGGACATATCAAGGTAACCTCAAGTGCAAACTGTATCAGCAGGAAAAGGAAATCTAGAGATGACCTTTATGAGTCTTGCAAGTGGTAAATACGGTAAATAAAAGTTATGATGAAAGGGCTTAGATTTATTCCACGTAATTAGTGCTCACATTGATACTTTATATTAATTTCTCATGCATGATATATATATTTTTAATTATTGAACCACAATCAAAAAGGAATTAAGCGCTTCACATTATCAAATTTGCAGATTTACAGTGTGGATATGGGACTGTTCTTAAATATTGTATGTATCCTATTTATTCAGACCGTTTCTTGTGCTGATTTATCCTCTCCTGTCCATCTCTAGGACATCAGGGCCGTCTGTGGCCGGGTTGGAGACCACCTACTCCGGAGGGAATGGTTTCTCCACCTCCTACAACAGCCAGCGCTGGCTCAACCTCTACCTCTCTGCCTGCAAGCTGCTGGACCTGGCCTTGGCCCTGCCCTCTGAAAGCTTGCCTCAGTTCCAGATGTCAGTACAAATAAGCCTGGGTTATGATAGACTTTGTGTGTGATAGGGTTGGGCAAGTGGGCATCTGGGATTGGCAATGGGCTCAATCCATTACCCGTGGAAATTAATTTGCCGATTTAAATGATCTTGAACTGTGGTAATATAAAATGCAGCCAGGAGCAACATGATTAAATGGGGAATCACACACAGGGAAAAAATGATGCTCAAGTTGTTTTTTAAATGTGTTTAGAGCCTAAAGCTGGGCCACCCTGAGCATTCCTCAGGGAGTGGTTTTGTCCCATTTGAGTGTCCTGTGCTACTTTTTCCTATTCAGAATGCAATGGGATCAGTTTTTTCTTCACTGTGAGGTCTTGTACTATAATTTAAAATATAAAAATGCCCCTTCCTTGTGTTTTTCAAAGCTAAGTTTCAATTCAAGTCATCACACCTACACCTACCTCCCATTGGAGATTGGCTATATAAGTGTAATGACTGGTTGACAGGAGGATGTCATTCATTGAATGCTTTGATGACGTGTTTAATAGATGTAAAAAGTATGTTTGTTCAGAGTGAGTCTTGCCTCTTCACAGGTACCGCTGGGCCTTCATCCCCGAGGCATCAGACGATTCAGGGCTGGAAGTGAGACGCCAGGGAACTCACCAGAGAGAGTTTAAGCCCTACGTGGTGCGACTGGCCAAGCTGCTGAGGAAAAGAGCCAAGGTATTTCACTCTGCCTCTGTCTGCAGTAATAAGCGCACAAGGTTATTCGCTGATGGACAAATGAGCCGATTTTTCAAAGCATATGTCTGGGGCAAGGCTCATTAACTGCTCACCTCTACAGTGGAACCTGATCCCAAAATCTGGGACCCTTTTATTCCAGGTTCTCCAAACAGATGTTAAGAAATCCTCTATCAGATGGCAGCACATCTTTCTTTGCTCTACGATTTGTCATCTTCTTCCTACACAGAAAGCAGAATTAAACCCAACTTCAAAGTCTCAGATAGGCTTTATTGTCCAGATAACTTAGTTGTTAACAGCACATTGTTACAGAGCAAATTTAGTTAAATATGCTCAAATATAGCTAAATACATAGAGTCTAAAAATGCATACAATCGAAATTGTACTTTGTCCAGCATTGGTACTAAAAATTTGATACTTATGGTGGGGTTGTGGTCTGACAAGGGGATGTTGAAAAAGATTCACAGCAGCAGAATGGCCCAGTGGTTAGTGAGATTGTCCCCCAACCAGAGGGCCCGAGTCTGATCCCCCATACCCGCTGATGTATCCTTGAGCAAGATACTCAACCCCTACCTGCTCCAGGGACACCGCACTACCTGGCTGTTCGAAGTAGAGTGACAAGAGAATTTCCCCCTTGGAGGATGAATAAAGGATCTCAAAAATCAAATAATAGTAAAGTTGAGCGGATGGCTGCCCCCTGTATGCTGTACTAAGAGGACAAGTTTTATGGCCGCATTCATCTAACAGCAGGAGGAAAGCTGCTGTAAAGACCCCTTTGGCAGGATGGCCCTTGAAGTAGTTAGTAGTTAGTTCCTGTGTGATTTATTGACCATTTCCCTACACAGAAAAACCCAGAGGAGGATTGCAACAGCCGAACCCTGTCCTGGGAGCCAGGCCACCTCCTGCTGACCCTCTATGTGATCCGCAGCATGGAGCAGCTCCTGCCCTTCTTCAACCTGCTCAGCCAGGTTTTCAACAGCAAGGCCAGCAGCCGCTCAGGCCCTGCCTACACGCACACTCCTGGAGAAGCCCCTTTCCCCAGCCACAAGGATGGCCACAAGCTCGAGAGTCAGAAAGTCTTCTGGAGTCGAGCTCGACAGAACATTGAGGAGATGGTGGAGAAAGACTTTCTAGAAGGCCTTATCAAGACATGAGACCACTACCAGGGAAGGGACGGGGGAGAAACAGGGTGGGCGGGATGATCAACACTCGTGAAAAACCTCAACTTGTATATAAAAAGAATAAGGGATTATCACTGGGGAACTTAAAAAAAAACAACAGAATCAAGTTTGTAAATTTTTTGTATTTATGATGACTATTTTACTTTTCAAAAGCTATGTTTAATTTTAATTATTTGTATATATGTAGCAGCTTTGATGACTGACTTTAACATTTCGTGTGATCCCTTGGGGACAAAGTGAAGATGCTGTGCCATTCCATATTGATGTGACTTAATAAAATAAAGACTTATAATGAGAGGATGAGAGTATGTGCTATGTCACTGTCTTTATTAGATTTAATATGCATTCACTTGACACTTGTGCCTTAGACTAAATGAGGTCTTGCAACCAGTTTTAAATTGAAAAGTAATATGATGGTATTTGTTAATGATTCAAACTGATAAGCCCTAGTGAAATAACCAATTCTTGTGCCTGGATTTCCAATAGGGGGTGGAGGGGGGTGGGCATATTTGTGGTATGATTTGTCGAACCCGTGTTGGCACGAACACGCTGGTGCCGTTCCTTCTAGCAAGGCACCAATGCAGGGTGGATCAGCACCATGGACAGCAGCATGCCTTGAGGCCTTTACTTGACCTGACTAGTTGCCTTGTGAAGCTTAAAGGGCCCCTATTATAGGCATTCAACATTTCCTCCATTTAGATGCATACATGGTCAAAGATGTTTAATGAAAATATTGTTACAATTTGATTTTGTTTAGTGGTTAAACTTAAAGTTACTGCATTTCCCTCCCAAAAAATAAACACTTTCCAGGCAATTTCAGACTAACTCCAGTCAACGCATCACAACTGGCCCTGACTGGCTCCCCTCACTCAAGAATTCCTGATATCTGTCCAATTAGACCAGTTTGCAGCACTTTGGAAAGCCTCCACTCAGCAGGTTTACCTCATTTGAAGAGGAGCTGGTGTTGTTGGACAATCAGGGTCCGGTATTGTGACTGTGCTAGACTTAGTCTTCAAATTCATTCAATAAATACTAATACTAAACTATATTTATTGTTAAAACAACATTATCATTCCATAGCATATTTGAAAACAAAATCATGAGAATTTAAAGATTTGGTACCTTTAACATTAGAAAGGCCAAGCCACCATCACTTAGCTGCTGTTTTGAATAGTAACAATGAAATATCTCAGCTTTGAAACTTTCAAAATCACAACGATACAGGAGTTATAAACTGACTAGTTATAACTCTATTCACCCCATTCATTTGACAGTATATTGGCTTTCTCTTAGCCCCCACAAATCCATTGGCTTTTCTAGTGTTCATAAAACTAAAGGTTTCTTGTAAATATGGGCAATTTGGCTGAACTGGGTTGATTCTCTTCACACTGTAACATGACCTTCACACAACATGGCAGCAGCATGAGAAGTACCAGCCTTCGCTAGTTTTAGGTTTACCAGCCCTGCATGTCTTCACCCATCAACTGCTGCCTACTTGGCTGTTCTCGTCCCATTCCAGATCTCGCGATAAGTGGAGAAGGAAGGACGCAGCAGCAGGGTTGGTGAAAACCCGTCACCTGACTCAGAGCAGGGGCGGAGTGAGATAAAAAATATAAATAAAAAAAATAATCAAAGGCGATGCAAATCCACTGAAAACGCCACCATCCTGACCCGCTTGGAAGCGAGCATCGGTCGCAGGCTGTCGGTGGGCCGCAGAGAGGAAGCGTCCAGGGGAGGAGGAGGAAAACCGCTGGTTGAGGATGATGGTGATGCCAGCCGGGCTCTGATGCTCCCCTGCACTGCCCGCTGAACAAACCAGGGACTGACGGACTAGTGAGGATTATCCAGGAGGCTGGAGGAAGACAGGGGGGGAGGCGACCGACCGAGCATCACCCGGAGCGGACCGTATTGTGAGGAAGGCTGTCCGAGAAATAACGCGTTACAGTAAGAAATAGATGCTATTTAATAAGGGGAAGAAGCAGTCCTTAGAGATCATTTGCGTCAGCCTATACATTTTTATTCATATAGATGATAGATGATCGATGATAACAGTGGCCTTGTCGCCCCTTTGCGCACAAGCATCATTATTGTCCCAGAAGCGCATCTCTGTCACAGATAAGGTGCAGATCCCATTTAATTGAGTGGGCATCAACGGTCTTTCCAGTATTTCTAGAGAGACTACTGTTATTCTAATCAAAGTGACATTGCAATTTAGATATAAGGGTTGTGGGTATTTTTTTCCCCTTTTCTAGCAGTAGTCCTATCTCTGTCTCCTAGTACTGTGAGGACAGTCGGGACATCACTGAGACTGGTCGTTTAATTCTGTTGGGGCGGGGGTGGGTGGTAGGACCGCGTCGGACGTTTGATTGTCGAGGTTGGACGCCACGGAGAGAAGATGTCGGGCCAGACGCTGACGGACCGCATCGCCGCGGCGCAGTACAGCCTGACGGGATCCGACGTGTCCCGGGCTGTGTGTAAATCCACCACGCACGAACAGACGGCTCCCAAGAAAAAGCACCTGGAATGTAAGTAGAGGAGCCATCCCACCCCCTCTCTGTCTGTCTGTCTGTGCCCTTCCCACTCTTCTTCCATCATCCCTCTGTCATTTACAACTAGGCCAAGCACCCAAGCCATTGGTTGCCTCTCCCATCCAGTCCCCTATCTCTGTGTGTGTGTGTGTATGTATGTGCACAGTGGGTCCTTTTGATATATTTCTAGAGATTCATACATGCATGGTGTGTGTGTGTGTGTGTGTGTGTGTGTGTGTGTGTGTGTGTGTGTGTGTCTTACTGCCTCATACATGTATGCACACACACATTATGCTTGGAGGCAGCTAGCACTTTAATTTAGACTTCTATTGAAAGAACCAAACCTATTACAGAGTTACAGTAGGGCTTCTTCCCCCCCGACGTGCTCAGCAGGGGAGCACCTGCAGAGAAACAGAAGTGAGTCGTGCCTTAAACCAGACAGTTAGTCCATCCTACTGTAGCTTCTTGCATACCACTCTCCCTCTCTCTCTCTCTTCTCTCTCCCTCTCTCTCTCTCGCTCCCAGGTTTAAGTATACTGAATAATGGATTCCTGTATCAGTGCTGCTCCAGCGCTGGTAATTGCATAATTGAAAAGGTCAAAGGTGGCATTGTTACTACTACAAACACAGGCCTTTGTCCAGGGGACCTTTCCCCCGATGGTGGCACAAAACGTGGGCAGGCACCGTCAGCTTGTAGCGTTTGTTGCTTTGCAGAAACAAAGGAAAGGAGGTTATTTGAGGGGGATTTTCTCAATCTGATGTCGGACTCCTTTGGGTTGGAAGCCTCCAAAATGTCTGGAAACTAGAAGGTTTTCCTGTGGGTCTAGAATTCCTAGTAGCACCTTGATGTGTACATGTGCCTGTGTATTTGAGATGGTAAGCAATATGTTGCTGTTATGTGTGAGGCTTTCTGGCAGTCGGTAATACCCCACCACCTTATCACGTTAATCCTTTGACCTTTGATTTACGTCCCATTGTCACTGGTTGCAGGTGGCCTCTGGGCTAACATCCCTCTAAGGACCTTTGGTAATCAGTCTGTGACAATTAGGCCAATGGGGGCTCATGCATGCAGCCTGATAAGCTGAGCAGTGCACTGTGGGACCAGATGACTAGTGCCATCGTGGTGTTGTAGCTTCTGTATGAAAACAGAGAAACTGACAGTGGCGAACAGAACTCAAACCCTGCCTTGCCTCCAGACTAAAAAAAAATATTCATGAACTGCTTGAACCCACTTGCCAAAGATGTGTCAGCATCCTTTTGATGTCTCTCAGTGCTGCGTAAGAATTGCCCTCCCCGTGGACTGTACAGTAGCGGGTCACTCTTGCTTAGCATTTACGTCACCATCGTTGGCTACTGTTGCTCCAAATGTCCTCTCAAATTCAGCCAGAAATCCTCTCTGACCAACTACAGCAATATCCACGCAATATCATGCATGAAGCGTGATGATCAGCAGCAAAGTTCTGCTACACTTCCAGAGAGGTCAGCCTTGAACAGTCACTCAGTGAGTCATCTCAAGAGGGTTCTTGTTGATAGTTTACTTGTTTCCTTCTTGTCGATGCAATTCCAAACCTTATCCACAAAAATCCATCAACTGTTTAATAATGTACCCCCTTGATATAGGCTGAACAACGGGAGGATTAAAAGGTTGCATTAGTATATGCACTACTTCTAGGGATGTCTTGATCGAGATGTGTCCATGGTCTAGAAAATAATCTCTTACCGATTGACAGCCAACTGCTTTCTGGTCTGTTGCTCTGGTGATCTGGTTCAAGAGATGTCCAGAGAGCAGCAGGGCAGTAAGCTTTTCACGCTGTGGCCGCTAAAGCCCCAGACAGAGATAGAGAGACACCAAAAAAATAAATCAAACACCAAAAATTGTTCACAAGGTGTTGTGCATTTGGACTGACTCAGGTCCCCTGGGCCTCTTGCAGGATCCAAGGCAGCAGAAACAGTTATGCTGGGACTGTCTGGGCTCCAGGTAGGAACAGGCAAGTTGTTGTTTTTTCTGAGCTGTGTAATTTAACACAGACCTCTGCCTTTTAAAGCACTGGATCAAGTGTAATTAGAGTAAATTCTAAGAGAGATAACCTGTGTCTGTTAAGATGTTGTCTCCAATCCCACAACTATGGATTGGAGAATTGTGGCTAAGTAGATATGCACATTTTCAGGCAACATAGAAACTGGAGACACAATTACCTCCATATACTGTTGATGTTAAGAGCATGACAGATAAGCGCTATTTTAGATCGGAAGTTCTCTAAACCCTTAAGAGCTGAAGCAGCAGCACAGATTGATGCCACATTCACCATCCCTGACGCCACTCTCTTGACTGGCATCCCACAAGGCCTGTGTGTGTGCAGGCTGAAATCTTAGAGCTGCACTGGCTCTGTGTGTGTGTATACGCGTGCACGACTGCACATGCATGCGTACACGCGTGAATGCCAAGTGTCTTTGGCGAGATTCCAATGAAAGAAGATCCAATAGAGAGTGTGTTCTGTGTAGGAGCAGCTTGGTGCAGAAGAGGAAGTCCAGCTGTGAGTCAAACATCTCCGGTTCTGCTTGGCTTGGTGGAAGCAGGGGGTGGGACAGTATCGTCTTTGTGACAGGAACCAAAGGGGTTTATGGGTAACGTCTTTATTTTGAGAAACACTAGCGCTAACAATACTACTGGCATGAGATACAAGCTATCACTCGTCTTGACCATGGTCTCATTTGTTCACGGTACTAATACCAAGGTATTGCATAAAAATAAAATGAAAATGGAAAACACCTTTAAATTCTCTTTTCTGGGAATAATACTATCCTTTTCTTGAGCAAGCTTTTGATATACCTCAACTGGTAGTGCAACCATCTGCCACACTGGCAGGCACATAGCTCATGGGTTCAAGATGGGGTTGGCAGTCACACTGCCAAGCCATATTCACTGC
>CABFOQ010024514.1:27007-49655 GCA_900660455.1 Gephyroberyx darwinii
GGGGGAGAAGACGGAGAGTGAGAAGACTGAAAAGGGTTGAGCCGGGTACATCTATGAACCTCCCAAACTCTAATTAGTCTGTGTGGCCCTAAACAAGAGAGGGAGGAATAAGTACACGGGCCGGGGATAATTAAGCGATTGTGACCGGCAAGTACGTGAGCTGTCACTCCGATCGGCAGCCATGTCACACTTGGCAACACAACCGCGACCGGACAGCCGCCCGTCGTCTTTGATCTGGGCTCATGCATACGGAATGAGGTCAGGCCGTGGTCACACACATGTACACACACACACACACACACACACACACACATGCGCGTGCACACTGTGTATATTAAAGAGAGTCTACCCTCAGAGGGGAAAGAGGGCTTGGTGAGGCCTCTTTTCAAACGGCCACAGTACCAGGACCTCTGCAATGGGAGACTGACACTCAAGCATGCACGGAAAGAAAGGAGGGATAAAAGAGAAAAAAGCAGAAGGGAAGAGAGGGATGAACGTGACAAATCCACCCAAGAGCGAGTTCAATGGACTTCAGAGGGGGAACTACATTAAACACTATTAAAAAAGGCTTAGCCTAACTTACCATTTCAGACTTGGGTTTGACCACTTTCATGAACACCCCTCTTGCCTTCGCCTCCATCACTTCTCTCTTGGTCACTTTCCTGGAGTCCAGGAACTTCAGATGGGGCAACTTGTGGAGAACAAAGTACCTGAGAGAAAAATACAAATTTAAAATGTGCTGTACTGTTGCCCTTTAAATGCCCCCCTTGTAAGTCTTACAAAGAAATAAATAACTCGAAAATCTGAGCAGTTATTTGTGAAAAGCGTGATATACTAATCAAAATGACACACATTTGAACATGTAAAATGCACGCATCAACTAAACTTGAAAAGGGGCCTCGTTTACTCATTTAACGGTGATGCAGATTTAATGGCGATGATATCTCCTTGTATGTAATAACCTTCAAAGCTGATAAGAATAAGGACGACATATAAATAGCACGAAAGGAGATACAACCAGTCTGCCAGAGCTGTCATTCTGGCAGCATCACAGATATCTCTCTAAGCTTTCAGACACTCTCTGTCTTTCATTGGGAGGGAGAGAAACGTCAAGAGATAATGGTTGGAATACATAGATGACAACAGATCCTTTCACAGACAGGCAGGGATAGAGGAACCAGTATGTCAGGGCCGAGTTGGCAGCCAAAAAAGACACGCAGGCAGCACCTAAGTGGAGGGTGAGAAAGGACGTGGATATGGGCACCGACAAGACCTGCGCGCGGAGAGCCGTGACAAATTGATGATGGCGATGATGATGAGGGGAGATGGAAAAACCAGTGTCAAGTTTTCAACACCTGAGGATTATAAGGAGGGGATGCAGGGATCACGTTAAGACTGACATGGAACTTCAGTACAAAATGGAAAATTTCGAAAACAATTTCAGATATTATTTTATCGAAACAAAAAATTAGACGGGTTAATTGTATTGGCGAAGAGAAAACGATTGGTAAAACTAATAAAGATATTACACGACCCCTAATGTCTTCTTAAAGAAACATTATTATATGGTCAAATGACCTGCTCCTAACCCTAATGAGAGCTCCCTTTCTCATGAGAGCTCAAGCACTCACACCCAGGAGGCCCCATTCCCTTCCTGGGTCTCACTCCCTGTAAAGGACTATGTTCAGGGCATTTCTATGATGAAATGTGAAGATGCCCTTGGGAGACATGTGGAGAGGTTATTCTCCATAGGTAACCTACCATCACAGGGTCAGAGCAGATGACAAGGCTCTGTCAGCCAGTAGGGATATTAATGATTCAATGCAACCACAGAGGGAGGAGAGGAGAGGAGAGGGCTGGGGGAAATGGATGAGGGGGAAAAAAAAGAAAAAAAAAACCTAACACCAAAGATGTGGCGAAGTGATACTTTTGGTGTAATCACTAAAGTAGAGAAACAAATAACTTGAGTAGATATATAACTTTCTAACTGAGATTTAAAACTAAATCACGTTAGTTCAAATTAAAATCATGTCATTATACTTACTATTAAAAAAATCCCAATCAATGAATATGTCTTACATGGACCAGCAATGGGTCCTACTTTCAGGTAACTATTCTGCCGCTGCATTTATGGCATTTGAACAGAGCGGTTGAGTAAACACAAGGTGCAGCTGGTGGTTGGGGCACCTCACCTCAGGCAAAACGGTCCACCCATGGAGCTCTTTGATCAGCCCCCAGCAGGAGATGGGACAAACTGATAACTTCTCCCAACATAAGATGTAAACAGGTCACGTTACAATACATGCTACAAGCAGGTCACTCACTCTTAATGCACGATATTCCTGGATTTCTCAAAAAGACAATGGAAGCCATGGTGGTTGTTGACTATTACAGCTTGAACCCTTTGTTATTGTAGTACCTCAAACGGCCACTGGGAACGCGCAGGGTCAGCAGACAGCAGGACAAAATGTTACCTCCCCACAGACTGTACAGCACTATATGTATGCATACTATATTTCTATGTCATTGGACTAATTGGGGCACCGATGCAACGCACCGGGGCATTTCACTTGAGACACCAAGAGCTCCCGAGGCATGGGGCTGGGTATTTATTGCCCAAGGCCAGTGCTGTCACGACCTGCACACTGCCTAACCTTGTCAGACATGAAATCTGCATCACGCTCAAATTGATGTTTTACTATGTGACACATTATGAATATTACATTACAGGGCCATAGACGATGTCAGTCAAAACAGAACAGCTTTCCCCACCAATAAGATAAGCATGCGAGGAGAGGGGTGAGAGGGAGGGTGGGAGGAGGGAGTAGGAGTGAGAGAAAAAGAGATAGATAGATAGAGAGAGAGGGAGAGAGAGAGAGAGAGAGAGAGAGAAAGACTGTACAAGAAACGCATGGGTGGTAAATGATTAATAGGCAACACAGAGTCAGAAACAAGCACTTAGGGCTAAAACAGACAAAAGAGAGTATGCTTTTCGCCTTTTATCGCATTTCATGTAAAGGACCCTGACAAATGGTGGTCATATTGCATGGCTTGAGGCCTAGCTTGATGTTTAATGCATCATCTGCTCTGGTAAGGCAGGGTAGTAAACAATCATTTGTGGCGGTGACTAGTCACACATGAAATCCATTTTGCAAACCGGAGTGTAGAGGGGCCAGTTGACAAAGCTTTTAGAGTGATGTGGTTGAATCCACAATCTACTTGTGAAATGTAGGGGGCTGGATGAGAAAAAAACAGCATCTTAAAAGCTGACAAAAAAGCTATCGCTCTGTCTAAGCTCTCTGTCTAAACTACCTCTCTACTAGAATATTATCTATCCATCCATCTATCTATCTATCTATCTATCTATCTATCTATCTATCTATCTATCTATCTGTCTGTCTGTCTGTCTGTCTGTCTGTCTGTCTGTCTGTCTGTCTGTCAGAAGCATACACATAGCAGAAAACTAGTATTTACATACAACATCATCACTGTTCGACCAGCTTAGCAACTGACCTGTATCTCTGGTAGTCGTCCTCGTCCTTATCCGGACTGACCAGCTGGTTGGGGCAGGCCTCATTTCCCAGCAGGCTTAGGTACTCCAGCGCCGGGGTCACGTCAGCCAAGTGTTCCAGCAGGGCCTCGATATCAGTCAGGTGTCAAAGGGCGGATGTCAAGGACCTAGTGCTGTTAATTACATTAGCATTTACTACCCCCACAGCCCCTCCCTGGCCTCCCTGCACTAAAACACGTCACTGTCAAATTTACTGAGGCGCTCAAAGGAGCTAGTCACTGGCTTTGTGAGAGTGGGCAGACAGAGGGGCAATTTAAGGTGCAGGATTTGGCATATAGTAGTGACACAATTTGGCTGTTGCTCTCTCTCTCTTTCTCTCGCTCTCTTTCATTTCCTAGGTGGCCGGGTGCAGAACAGTGACAAAATGATGGATGCCCTGTGGTTCAAACAGTCCGTGCTTCCCAGAGCCATGCCGTGGAAAACTTTTGCGAAACGTGGAAAAAACAAACAGCCCCTAAGCAGGCACATTCATCACTAATACATTCACTTCTTTGGAAAATTGAGCCCCAAAGTGTCAAAATACAACTGCACTAATGCAGTACTCGAGCTTTAAAATGGCACTGTGCCACGACAGGATGTACATAATTGGCCTATTAGCATGTGCCGACCACTTCACAACCAAACTCAGCACAGAGTCCCAGACGCACACTTCAAGGAGCCCCAGTTTTAATGTTGACTCTGGAAGTATGTGTGTGTGTATGTGTGTGTCAGTGTGTGTGTGTAGAGAGAGAGTGAGAGCGAGAGAGGGAGCATCGTTACCCCCTAGGATCTACACCAGAGGAAAACAGGACACATTGCTAAACCTGTTCTGAAGCTAGGGGAGGAAGTTCACACGTTTTTGACTGATCATAAACAGCCGTGCAATGTTTCTACGTCTAGAATTTAGGGTGGCTGTGTGGAGTTCTGGTTTAACGGGTTTGCGTTAGGTGGTAAGTAGGACACACTGAGCAACTGTAATCCAGGAGTCAAAATGTGAGTATAGTTCTGCTGTGTTTAAAGAAAATAAACACATTAATTAAAGCATTTTATTTTATGTTAGATTTATATATAATTTTATTTAAGATAACATATATATATACTGCATCAGATACTAATTATATATAAATAGTATCTGATGCAGAATGTGAAAAATCTTGAATGAACCATTTATGTTATTTAATATAATATATCCTAAAGGAGAACATACTGTACACTGGATTAGGTCTCATTCTTGGGCTGTCCAACACCTTTTATTCTCCCTCAACATGAAAACACCTTTATTGTGTTGACTCTCGAGTCTGACTCCACTAGAGGTCCCTGTGGTTCAAAAACTAGTCCTCTGGTGGAGCTCTGTGACAACAAGTACTTAGAGTGTCTTTTGTAACACATTATGTTCACTGCAAAGACATGCCGTTAAAAACTAGTTCTTTGATACAATAACAGATTTAAAGAAATATACAGGCATCCTGAAGAGTTATATTCTAGTAGTTGTGGCTGTAATCTGTGTGTACACCGTAGACGGCAAACCAGAATGAGATGGCAGAGAGAGGGAGTGAGTGCTTTGTATGAAAGGATATTTGGTTCTTATTGAGTGTCAGGGTGTGGAGGTTGGGTAACCTGGGCAACCGGAGGTCATTTCCGAGCAGATTATTGTCGACGACCAGCTCTTCCAGCCCAGTGAACACTTTGAGGCCCGCCAGTGACCTGCAATGATAAGGCAACAGGAAAAATGATATGGCCCTAAATCTGGTCAGCCATTATTGAGCAGAAATAAATATTTCAGCCTCCCTCTTTCATGCAATGGGAGAGTGTGGGTCTGGGCCTGTCAAGGAAGTGAATGACAAGAATTAGTGGTGCTGAGCTCCCCTGGCATGGCGAGGCATCCTTCAGCGGCTGGCAGGATGAGGGATGGGGGTCACTTGTGAGTAGCCAGGATTCAAAACAAAAGGCTTCAGAAATGCGGCGGGCAGGATGAATTTGTCAATGTCTTGTGCCTTGAGGCGCCCAGTTTCGCCTGACCCTAACCCTCCATTCCCAAGACAAATCACTCTGTCACAGTTCACCTTCACTCCCCAGACACAAATTTAACTTGTCATCCATCATTTTCACAGCGGAACCGGAATACGCTCGCAATCACAGAAGGAATGGAAGGGAAACTTTTTGCAACTGTTCCGCGATAGGGGTTAGTTTGAGATTTTAACATCAGAGGACTTTTTTTGTAAAGGAGGAATTCTGCCTTTTCGAAGGTTTTTATGACGCATTGCAAAGAGAGGTGAGAGGTCACCTTAACTCCCCCCCTCTTTCTCTCTCTCAAACACACACACACCAAAAAAAAAAACCTCACATTCACACAGGCATAAAAATGATGGAGGGTTGTGTTCGAAGTAATGTTAGGGCCCTGCAAAGTTCAAGTCGTGGAAAGGTGCACAAAGGCAATGTGTGTGTTGTCTAATCCTTCACACTGTCAACATGCCATGTTAAAGTGTCCTGGGTGACTTCATTGACATTTAAATGTGCCAGGACCTGGCTGAGACCGAATCCTTCTTAAGAACTGTTTCTCACAGCTCACAGGTTGCATAGAAAAAAATCTAAATGACTTACCTGACTAACTACTGGGTAAACAGATAACACAAACATAATATATTGAATTATTTCTTTACTTTACTTCAGTATTATTACCAGTTTCACCTCGTACTAGTGCCAGTCAACTCATAAATTACAAACATATGTTTGTAGTTTTAAAAGCAGACAACCTTGACATTATGTTAGCTATGAATTCTAGTAAACAATGTCACATTGCTGCATGACAACCTTAAGGTATACAGCAAGGAGTGTGAACTAATACTCCTCCCCGGCTCTGGCTAGTGTCAATGCCATAATACACACAGACTGAGAGGTAGGCTATGTAAATACACCCTTATCATGACAATCTGCAAATGGATGGCGAGGAGCAGTAAGCAGCGTGGGGGGGAGGTGAACATAATGTACAGTCACACTCGTCATGGAAAAGAAAGGACATAATGTCAAAGCAGGCAAGAAGAAAGAAATTATACTTTGAAGGAGGGCAGTCACACTGACTTGTCTTGTAGCTTAGAGTATAATGCGGGGTACGACGATAAGAATTGCCTGACGGCCAGTAAGACTCTGACTTGGGCCAACTGATTGGTCAGTCAGAGGCCTAATTGGGCAAATGCCCCAAAAAAGCTTCTGGTCTTGCTAATTTTCACCAAGTCATAAGCCTGTTACCTTTACCTCTCTGCTCTGCCATTGGCCCACACTCCTCTCCGATGTGCTTTTTCTGACCAATCAGACTGGACGCCAGGGATCCAGACATGTGTGGAGCAGACATGGTGGTGGGAAATTTCAATGACAAAGCAAAAAGAAAAGGTCTGTTTCTTGTGTGGTGAACAGTTTCCCTGGGTTGAAAATGATGAAACAACCATTTGTTGGTGATTTTCAAGGAAGGCGCATTGAGCAGCCTCATATCTACAGACAACATTAATGCAAACACACACTCGACCGCCATTACATCAACCGACAGCACCTAGCTGGTATGTTAGCAAAGCCACTAGCTGACAACCCCTTATCAGGTTCGATTTATGCATTGGCATGATGGATGAATGGAGAGACTTACCGGCTTCATGAATTTCCACTTTGGTTTTGGCTTTGTGTTACTGCAGGTTACATTTAGTACTGCTGCTTTCAGTTAATTATGAGGGCTCGTCTATGGAGAAAATTAGTGCAACAAGGACCAATTTATTTTAGTTTTTGCTGTTTATTCTTGAAAAAAAGTAATTTCATTTTCGCCTACTGGGTCAGTGAAAATGTACTAGCGGTAAGTAAGACTTACTGGCACAACGGGGAAAAAAGTCATAATGTTGTGCACTTGATAGGCAATTCACCCATATATGAAAATAACCTGTGAGGATAATCAGTGTACATGTATACTTAGGCACACATGTGTACCACATAGCAGAAACATTATTTCAAGTGCTGTAAATAGAGGCTGTTAACTAACTATTGCCACGTGTGTGCGTGTGTGTGTCTGTGTGTGTGTATTTGTGTGATGGGCTGAAGTCCTGTGGGTTATGTTATTAGCTGCTCGGTTAAAGGGAGCCGCATGGCACAGGGGGGAGCCTTATTAATTGTTGTTTTCATGTCACCACTGCTGCGTGCACTGGCTGATTTAATCAGTTAAATTCACAGCCAGGGGAGAGCCACTGAGTCCCATCCAGCATTAACTACAGTGCAGAGATTGAACTTCTAATAGTCTCCAGCTTTCTGTGCTCTCTGCAGATTTCCATAGTTGGTTGCACTACGTTTTATAAGCTTTCTTGTTTTAATGTGGGGCTTGGAAAACTAACAAAGTTTAAGCGGTGCAGTAAAAGTACTTTACTTCCAAAAAATGAGCAGCTCTTGCTTTTAAAAAAAAACTAATGAGTGTAATTGACTTGAGTCCCAAAGCTGCAGCGATTTAGTAAATGGGAAACACAGGCAGTACACATGGGCAACACACAAGCATGCAAGCTTGCAGTAGATATGCACATATGAAGTGCTACATACAGTACCTATCATTTCACCAGTTCTATACCGAAGTTATTTCAATTTTAATTCATTTTAAATTGTTGTTTTTTGCTACAAACAGTGCTGGACTACTTTTTGCATTCCTGTGCTCTGGATTTGATGTTCTGGACTAGCACATATATTTCATTCATTTCATCTCAATAAATTCCACTGCTATTACTGCTATTTTACACATCCTCTTGGTGCTGTAGTCCATACCTTTTCATAATTTCTCTGCTGTATCCTGTTACTAACAGCCCAGTTTATTGAAGTTTCATCTCATCTTGCTAGTATAAGGACATTTTATTAAGGACATAACATCTGCAGAGCACTGTATGATTCTTTTTTCAACAAGCTACTAGCATGTACAAATGTTAGGCAGTAAATAGTTTACTCACACATTACATCGTATCATTTCAATCAACATAAAAGGATGATTTTCTAACTGGTGCAAAATCTTTAGGCATCAGAACTGATATTGCTGTTGAAAGATTTCCCAATCAGAATTATAATGTATAGACCATTTATGTGTTAGTGTGTATGCTTGTGTATGTGTGTGTGTGTGTGTGTGTGTGTGTGAGAGAGACACACACAGAGAGAGAGAGAGACAGTAGCTTTAACGAGGTGAAGCAATGAATCCTCTCCTTGTTAAGATAATTATGATCAGCCTCATTGTCAGAGCTAATACTTCACCCGGGCTGTCTTTACGCTATGACTACCACTTAGCCTGTGTTAGCTCACCGTCATACATCATACAGCCGTGTGCGCATGTGTGTGGAGTGCATGCATGTGTTCAAACCTCTAACATCACTGAGCTGAGATCTTATATACATATACTAACACTCAGATGGAGTAGAAACTAAGCACAGGAAGCAAGGTAGGATACAGGAAACTGGACAAGGACACTGGAGAGGAGACTCTAACCCAGAGAAGAGCAGACATACACATACACTGATCAATAGACTAATACTAATGCAGACATAGTGATTGATAAACCACTGCTGACAACAGAGGGGAGAAAACTCTCGACCATTATTGGCTAAAATGTCAGTCACTCCTGCCAATAGCGTGCGCTGGTGTCATGTCAGATGTCCTCAGGCGACAAATGAGAAACGGAGGACCAGCCTCGGCTCTTCTACATGTGTTACAGTCTCCTTTATTTGACTGCTTGTGAAACATGCCTGAAGTAATCATAGTTAGAGACTCTGAAGAGAATAGGTCAAATATGGAGTTTGACTAGGCTATATGATAGACGTATATCATAACAACCTCAAGGCCTCTTCTATCACTAAAACATACAACCGCAGAGGTGCAATCCCTGCAGCAGGCACCGCAATGCTAGGGAAATTCCTGAGTCTCTTTGTCTCTTTTATTGATGTTAACAGGGGAATATGTGGAATATCTGGAGAAACAAACAGCTACAACACACTGAGAAGTTGGAGAGTCCTTGCAACTGTGGTTCACAGTTAGAGGGCTAGTGTCCCTTCAAAGGTTGCTGTGGTACAGAAAAGCAATGCACTCTTATTCCAATAGGAAGGCCAGGGCTGGATAGTGACAGGCAAATTGACGTCCTGTTCAGAGGGCAACAGATAAATGTTTGATGAATTGGCCAATACTGGGGCCGTGATGGCCTTCATATGTGCATAATGGACTATCCAGAGCACACTTCAGATTGCCTGCCAGGATAAGGCAATGTAATGAATGGGAGAAGGGAGTGGGCCTGGGAAACCCAGTATCTGGACCGGCTTTAATAAACTTAATAAGAAAAGGTGAATGGAGGAGGGTTGGCTGGAGAGGGAGGAGGGAGGGGGGAGAAAGACTGCCTGTCTGTCCATTTGTCTGAAATAGTCAAATACAAAATTATTGTGATGGATCTTGCCACTCTCAAACCAACTGGCGGTGGTACAGTATGATAACATTTATTCAGGTTTGTGACAATAATGTAAAAACCGATGCAGATTAAACTATAATCAGAGGATAAGGTATACCCCTATTAGGAGACCAGTCTCCATCATGGTGGCCCATGTATTCCATTATGCTAAACCACAACAAAATCACAAATAAACATCCAAAAATACCAAAATACAGCATAAATACACTATCAGGCTTAACCCATGGTGAATAACATAGCATTATCTGAAAAGCAAATGAATGCCCTGCAACCCCCCAAACCCCCAACATCCCACGTACCACCTCCACACAGTTCTGATCAGGTCTGTTCCAGCGCTGTTCCCTCCAGCTTTAGTCTGTGGCCTATACACATCTACATGCATGTATTTCTGATGGCAATGGTGCATTAGCCTTATCTGTCATTATCTGTCTCTATGGCCCCCCCAGCCCTCTCTCTCTCTCTTTCTCTCTCACATGTAGACAGTCACAGCTCAGTGTGGCACTCCTCTCTCTATGTCGCCAGGCCTCAGGTGGCAGTCATTTAAAGATCACACGTCCAGGACACACATAGCCCTCCCTGAATGCATGTCAGTTCACACATGGGAAGAGGATTACACGTCTCCTCCCAGGCAGCTGCAAATTACTATTAATGGCAATGCAAATCATTAGAGTACGTTTGGGGCCGGCGGCAAATCTCCTCTTTATGTGGGTTCACTCTTAATCTGTTTTGAATGTTATGCTATGCTTGCTCCTGATAGCCTATGTGTAAAAGCATCACTAGCATCACGTCGATTGAAGGTGGCGTGTCAGATTGAACTTTGCATCTGGTTACATCATTTACAAAAAATCCTGTTTTTAGAGAGCATAAACAAATTCAAGCAATATGAATTCTGTGACAATAAATTTAGCACAGTTCTTAATTGATATAGAAATCAAATATCTCCACTCATTATTTACATTACGGTGTATCTATCTAACATATAAGGCTAGCTTCTATGTGTTTGAGTTATGGACTACCCCTGTGGATATCCCCGCTCTTCCTGCTGAGTGTGTGAAGTTAATATTCTCTCTCAAAGTCATTAGAGCTGGCAGAAGGGCTGAGAGCTCTGTGAATCAGACAGGGACTGATCCCCTCAACTCACACACAGGCCCACACACACACACACACACACACACACATACACTGGCATGCACGAACGCACACACGCACGCACGCACACAAAGCCAAAGCCAGACCACATCAAAGCCACTGTACTGAGGTCAGTGTGGCCTGGCCTCATGCCTCCCCTCGCACCTTCAATCCCTGTCTGATTAATGACCCTGGATCAGCCCAGGATAAGGACTTGACAGGCACTCCTGTCAGATCCGACCTTATAAGCCAGGTTTGACCGTGGCCTGGCCTGGCTAAAGTCTACGCTCCAACAATCTGATTGAGAGGTAGAATATGAGAAGAGAGATGCCTCTTTGGCAGGGAAGACTGAACAGAAACAGAGAGATCACGGGAGAAAGGCGGATGTCTGTTTTAAAGTTTCATCTATCTAGTGAGGTTTGCTACATAGCTGGTAGGAATGACAGTTGCTTCCCATGTACAACACTAAATGTTATTGACAGACTCTGTGTGAAATAGATCAACATCAGAGGAGGGAGGTGTACAGTATATGTGGAAAAGCTCCTTCAGAGCCTACATAAAACGTTCATCCTCATAGTGCCTGGACTGTGCTCACAGCATGGCCATGCTTCTTGTGAATGTTAGTATTGAAAGATTAGTTGTCTCTCCACATGACAAACACCCTCCTCTCTCAGTGAGCCAGAGCTGAAAATCAATTCACTGATGGCATCTCAGTCAGTGTACATCATTGAGACACAAACAAGCACACAGGCGCTCATGCACGCTACACATGTACACACACAACCCCAAATGCATATAATAAAACCACACATGCAGCATGAGACTTAGTTATCAGCCACTGACAGTGTCAATCGGTCAGGGCGCAGTGCCATTGGTATATTGCAATAAGTGTGCTTAACATTAAACAATAGATGTTGCAATCTGTGTGAATGAAATGCATTTAATCCTATGAGGAAAAATCCCTCAGCGCTCTGTCTGCCTGAGTATGGCTCTGTCATTACAGTGTTCAGGCTCAGTGCTTGTCAACATTTCCCTGAGAGCGGGAGCCATCCCGCATTACGTTTGAGTGAGTTCAACTGTCAACTGCCAGCCATTTGTATGCCTCAGCATCCACCTAATAGCAAATAATCACTACCCCGCGCCCTCTTCATGGCAAATGATCGATGTTGTCTTGAAGTCTGATGGATGACCCTGCCACAGTGATGTCCAGGCATGCATTAAAAACCACCTCTATGAAATGCCTGTCAGCCTGATGAAGCAATGCACACAATCACACACGCGTGCACACATACTCACACAGGCGCGCACGCACCTCGATAAAAGAGAGCATGAACAAAGTGAGAGAGTAGGCTTTGATTCAATTCACAAATTTAAAAGAGAAAAGTTAATTTCTCCATATTAGTGGGAAATCTCATAATGTGACTGGACCTGTGGTGTGATCGGTAGACAGGATTACTCGAGGTAGACTACTCCAGTACCACCTGGGGTGCTTCTTTTCCTGCTCTCACCCTCCCCGCCTGCCTCTCTCACAAACACACAGCTCTCTATTCCCTCCCAGTGTTCAGATTAAAATGCACAGCACCACAATCTTTGATCTCTCACTTGCTGACACAAATCCTTTCAAGCCTCAACATTTTCCTGCAAAGGTAATTAGTGCTAATTAAAAAGTTTTGAAAGCAGTCTACGACTGCTGTTGATGCTGCTGCCGCCGCCGCCGCTGCTGCTCAGCCGTGCCCTGCGTCAGATTACCCATCTACCCCCTCCCCGGGTCCTGCAGATGTGTGTGTGTCAGCCGTGTTCCTGCCTCTTTGCTGGAAGGATCCCATTACTGCACGGCACCAGTCAGCCTAAAACAGCCTAGCAGCAGAGGAGAAATCTGGAGGCCCAGTAAGGGGTCTAACTGGTGGTTCTTCCCCCCTGACAAACCTGTGCTCTGCAGGGGGAACATGTAATGACACATGTAACGAATCCAAATCCAACAAATAGAACAGGTGTAGTCTTTAATTGGGATATCCTAGCTTGGGGAGTAATTAACTTGATAAGGAATTGAATTTGCTGAAAACATCGTTGTACAGAAATATATAATTTAGTGCAGGCCTAGAATTGTATAATGAAAATAAATGAAAAGACTTTAAATTGCCGTGGCACAATGAATAAACACATTTGTAATTAAAGAATTTCCTGTTTAGTGTGATTGCCATAATTTGAGATGATGATAAAACTTGAGCATCAATGTGAGCCTTACAGTGCTATCATTCATTCAACGGGCTGCCGTACTGCTTTCATCAAGCCATTATTATGATATAATTAGCTGTCTTCCCAGCATATCATTAAGTGGCTTGCTAAGTGTCAGGTACAGAGGCGTCTCAGATATGACACATAAAAAGCAATATCATTCCACAATGTTTCAAAATGATAATTACATAATCTCAGCATGGAGAGCAGGCAGAGAAGTGATAATTAGACAACTATTCATACCAATTAAAGCATCAAACCTCCTATTTCTTGTCCATGTAAAAGTGGAGCTCACTGCCCTCCCATTTACCACATACTACAATTATACTGCTAAGGTAAAATCCTAAAAACATCAAGATCGTAACACTGAACCACTACAGAGTATCGTATATGGTTTCAGTACAGTGTGCCAAGGTGCTTGCTAGACGCTGGAGGGCTAGGTAGGTAACCAGTACGTATGCTGAGGTTTTTTTTTTTAGATAACAGTGAATGCCAGGAGAATGCTTTGACTCTATAAATAGGCTGGGTGATTGACGTGTAGGTGTGCCTACAAAGAAAAAAGAGAGAAGCAAGAAAGTTATTGATTTGACCTTTGTGATAGTCTCTTTCATTGTTGTTGTTTTTGTCTTGTTTTACACCACGCTAGGAGATAATAGAACATGTCACCGCACAAGGCTGTTTGAAATCAAATGCCATAATTTTAATTTAAATGTTACATTCTCACTGACATCTCTGTCAATGCATAATTGGCACTGAATCCCAGTTTGGACTTATATATTCATCATTCAGCGCGAGACATTCAAAGACACAGACAGATATGTTACTTTGATGGCTAAACAGTCAGATGTGGGGGGAAAAAAAATAGAACTGTAAATCAACTGTCGCTCTGTCAGTTAAGCTTTTTGTCACAAGCTTGCACATAAACACCATGATTAGAGATGACAAACAGGCTGTAGGCTGGGATCACTGTCCTTCTGCCGGAACTGCATAAATAGGCTTATTCAATCGAAGTAAAGTGATGAAAACACAATACAGGGTCTTAGTCGTATATGATAGTAAAACATGGACACTTGATGTATTGGGACTGAGCTTACACAGTGTCTGCAATCATTTATCACACTACAGTGGACACAGAAGAAAGGTACACACTCCCAGTGCCAGTTATACACAGTACATACTAATTATATGGCAAAAGCGAGTGGGATCTTTATTTTGAAGGCATTTATAACGACTTACGATGCTTCACTGGCGCCTCAAAGCTGTGCGGTGAGATCCGGTGATCCGTATGTGCACAGCTTTGAAGACTCGCCTCAAACAGAAGAGAACAGAGAGCCTACCTGCACTTGCAGCCTCTTTCTATTGAAGATGGCCTTTCTGTCTCTGTGGTTCCCTGACATGACAGCTTAAAGGGAGGTATGTGATAGCCTACTGCCTGGTGTCTGGTGTTAACCACGGGCAGTTCCTTGAGAAAAAGAAAAAAAAAATCTCTCTCTCTCTTTTTCCCCCACTGTCTTCCTCCCCATGCCTCTCTGCGTGCCTTACCGCTGGCCCATTACCTTTACAGAGTGAGGCTCATTAAAGAAGGCAAGTCAAGTCAAATCTTTCTGTAATTCAGCAGAGGTGAATTGCTGTCAACATCATTAACCGTCATTTCCCCAACTCACTTCAGTACTTATGAAGTGTTCTTTATTGTGTAATGATCCAAATCTCTCCTCTAAATCGCCCCTCTTCAAAGGCCCTGGAGGACATACCACCCATGCAGCCGCTTGACATGTCAGAGGGCCAGATTAAACGTGGCTCCGTCATTACGGCCCTCTTTTGTGCTTAAACAGATCCAGCATTTCATCCTGCGCTTGAACTAACAGGTAACGTTACTCAGAAGGAACAGAGCGGAAGAAAGATCAGCAGAGCCAAAGAGTTCAACGTGAAGGGAGTGCTATTGGTTCTCTAACATAGCTGTCTTCTCTGTGCAGGGCCAAATCTTCCACTAATAGTGGATCATTTTCCTCTGGTTTTCTGAATCGCAAGACCAGGTCTTAGCCAATTACTTTCTTCCCTTTCTGTATTTGAATAGTGTTTACTGATAGCTCACTGATCTCATAAGAAACCATTGGTCAGGCTGGCCCCATGGCTAATTATAGTGAGAGCTGGCCTGCTTGTCATGCTATGAGATGTCCTCTGAGTCCTGTCTTAAGAGAAGCCTCCTTTGTGCTTCCGCCATTATGTGTCCCCCAGTGCCCAGTATCACGCTATGAGATGTCCTCCAGGCCTTGTGTTGGGGAAAGCCCCTTTTGTGCGGGCACCATTGTGTGTCCCCAGTGCTGAGCCCCCTGCTAGGTAGGAACACAGAGACAGTGCAGCAGGGGGATGCTTCTCAGGGCCCTAAGACCTACAGTAAATCTTCAAACAATTTAGACAAACAAAAACGGCCGCTGTGCTGGGTAGAGATGAGACAAGGAAAAGCAGATGAATAAGCAACATCAATTACTGGGGGTTTGACCTGCAAGCCCCCACACCATGGCACACATTTCACACCAAATCGTTCCAGATTGGAGTTGACACTGCTGGAGTGGAAACACTGACCCCTCACAATACTAGTGCTTCGAACTTAAGAACAGAGAGAGGCGGGGGGGAGTGACGAACTACATAGACCAAGGCCAACGTGGAAGGGAGGTAAGGAGGAGGGGTATGAATAAAAAAATCACGCAGCATAGGTCCTAGTTTGTTTCAAAGTGAGACAAAATGGCTCAATTTGAGCACTTAGGGCATCGGAATTGGCCCGGCTGAGGTACAAGAGGAACATGTGAGGGGACAACCGCATCAGGCCACTGATAAGTAGCCTATAAGGGGAACAAAGCCGGATGTCCAACAGGCTTACCAGTGAACTTGAGCAGGACTGGACTCTCTTTAAAGCTTGTTTTAGCCTCCCAGCTTTACCCCCAAAAAGTGCCGCTTCCCCTGAACCCTTTTCACTGAAGTATATAAACCCTCCCTCTACTTTGTGAGTTCGGACAATGGCAAAATAAACACATGGTTCATATTTGTTCAACACACAGCACATTGCTCTAATATAAAAAGGTTGCTCACACAAAGACCTTTTCACTTAAAAAAAAGGTCATAAATACTGTCAATACTGACATTGTAAGATGTGTTATTTCTCACTTTCTACTGGTGTGCACTTTTAAAAAATACTTTAAACCGCAAGAAAAAGAGTGTCTCCAAAGGTGAGAGGAGATCACACAACCCTATCACAGTTAGTCAATACAGTGTTAATTAATCTACTAACAAACTGCTCTGAAAAACATGCCCTGATTTGACAAGAAGACATGCAGTCTAGCAGCAGCATAGCAACACATCGACACATTTGGGCGCATCAGGCTCTGGATTGAGACAATCCTAACCATCTCCCAATTAGCCAGAGGAAAGCCGAAAATATGTCTTGGGTTCACGGACCAAGCGTGAAACTGAGTGATATGTCATGGCATACAGAAACAGAGCATATCTTTTTATAGCCACAAGTGCAACAAAGAAGAAACATAAGACGAAGGGAAAAAAAGTGCATGCTTCAAGTGATATGGCAAATATGATGGACATACTATAGTTATCATGAATACAAGGACAGAATCATGTATTTTTACAGAAAATAAAAGACATTTATGGCATTTATTGTCAGGATGAACATGAGGTACAGCCCATTACTGGCTCTTGAAACCATTTGAATGTTCACAATGCATTCAAGTAATGTTCTGTCTAATGTGCAGCTGGTTTGGCGGTCTAAATGCATGGTACTAGGGTTAGGGTTAGTTGGTTTGGCGGTCTAAATGCATTGTACTAGGGTTAGGGTTAGTTGGTTTGGCGGTCTAAATGCATGGTACTAGGGTTAGGGTTAGTTGGTTTGGCGGTCTAAATGCATGGTACTAGGGTTAGGGTTAGTTGGTTTGGCGGTCTAAATGCATTGTACTAGGGTTAGGGTTAGTTGGTTTGGCGGTCTAAATGCATTGTACTAGGGTTAGGGTTAGTTGGTTTGGCGGTCTAAATGCATTGTACTAGGGTTAGGGTTAGTTGGTTTGGCGGTCTAAATGCATTGTACTAGGGTTAGGGTTAGTTGGTTTGGCGGTCTAAATGCATTGTTCTAGCCTGCTCATACGTGTCACGTATTACTATATTCAGTCATTACTTGTGAATTAGCAATAACACCGCTCCAAACTTAAAATATACTTGACAGTCACAATTTTCCCTCAATGAAACCATCACACATTGACGTTATGAAGTTATGAAATCTATCAGAGAGCGACGTTGTAATGAATATGTATCTCTGTACATTAAAAATAGAATATCTGATCTCAAGCGTATCACAAAGTATTTAACCCATCTCAAAGCACTGCACGACTGACTTCAGTGTGAGCACCTTTTTCAAACAATGGATCCCTTTGCATCTTTACATCTTTCCTCCGATCATAGCCATTCAAACAGAATGATAATGGAGCCTACGCCAGTCAGTCAGTCAGTCGCCTTTGCAAATGTAAATCCACAGAAAGGTGGAGACGGGAATCATTTTATCTAGTTGACATACATTACAACGGAGAATTTCAAAAGAGTAAGATGGAAGCTTTCAGGTCAATTATGGTGTCAAGGCTGTCAGCCTGCAATGAAATATATACCTTTGAAGAACACTTTACTGGAGGGATGAGGTAGAAGGGTTGGGAAGACATACTGTTTAACCCAGAGACCATATAAGAATATCTCAGATGATGGAGTAAAAAGTGGCAAGATAATGGACCATTTTCACAGAGCACACTTTGTCAAGAGGGACGGACTACACACAGTTTCTAAAGTGTGGTATCAAGGAATATTATTTTGGTCATCAAATCTGATTAATGACTTTGGTAGGAACAAGGTGCACAAAGTCATTTCTAGTAACCTAAGTAATTTAGGTACTTGGGAAAGGTAATTTAGGTAGTTTAGGTTACAGTGACCCACCCAAAGACATTATTTAGGATAGTATTTAGAAAACCATGCTACCAAATCAAAAACCCAAAGCCTTGGATTATGTATGAAAATATGTTTTCATCTGTTTTCATAGAAAACGCTTTTCACCAGCTTGCACTCCCAGTTAATGCCATACTCTTCTTATCTGTAAGCCTTTGATTCAATAAGAAGAGCACAGATCCCATTTTCAAGCTTATTTACCAATCTCGCTAAAAGGATTCCTCAGGAAATAGGGAAAAGGGGTAAAATAGTGGCAGGGAGCAAAAAATATCCCCCCAAACCCTTTCTGTTTCCCCAACCCCTTTTTTATTCCATCCTCCAAAATGTAAATGCCCTCGCCACCCGTTGAAGCTATAAAATACTAACCTTGAGACAGTGAGTGACAGAGAGAATTATGGGTTATTGTAGTGTCAGAAAGGGAGACAGCTGTATGATGAGATTCTGTGTCATTTAGACAATCAGAAACTTAAGAGGCAGCGTGACACATTTCTCCCCCTCCACCCGACAGGCTTCTGACATGGCTGGTGATAATTTCCAGGAGAGAGAAAAGAGAGATGGAGTAGAGAGAGCACAAATGAAAATGGAAGTCACAGAAAGAAAGGTGTGATTTCTCCTTTTCCATATGCAGCATGGGCCATTTGATAGCCTGTGTGCTGCATTCATTGTCGGAATCAAGACGAAATATCCCCTTACATGTCAACCTGCCAGCCCGATAAGAGGTGTCTGAAACTCTGTATGAGATTAATACTTCCCAGCTAGAAATGACAAAGGATGGGAAGGGGGACTTTTGATCTCTGCGCGGTGAAGCCACCTCTAGCAACAGTACAAAACTAACCACAGTAGATTCATATTTCCATCTGTGGTCAGGCATGTGCCTGGACAAACATTAGCACACAAATTATACTGGTTATGATTTTATCTAGGGCTGCAAATGAAGAACAACAACATTAAGTGTAGTTGTCAGTTTACACACGTTCATGGCCATAACGAATAGGAGATAAATGAATGGATGAAGTGCCTGTCAACATAATGAATTCAATAAAAGCAACATTGTCTGCTTTGTCACTTTTCAAAAGCAGTGACATGTAATTACTGTTATTTGTAGAAATAGCCTTCATTATCATCTGTGAGGGCCCTTCCGTTCTTACTCACTGAAAAAGAGCTCAACAACCTTAAATCACATTTTAGCAGAAATATGTGGCAATATTGCAGCGCCCCATAGTATGTAAGAGACATGCAGATGTTCAGGTGATGTTATGTAGAATTGTGTGCGATTCTGTGAAAGTGTTAAAACATAATTTCACATTTTCCGCTCTTAGCATGCCTATATCCACGTGTTCATGAAATGTCAACCACTGACTGTAATCAGTACTTTATAACAGTCACACTCAATCATGTGCGTGCATAAGCCACACAAACGAGTGATGTTATTATAGTTTCTGATATTGGTCTTTGACTGTTCATGAAGTCATAATGGGGTATGTATGTTAAGTGTTGCTTTCAGATGCTAATACATTTTGATTTCCAGATCAGAATGGGTTTGATCACATTACGTTAGCCTACAGCACCACAAGCAATTAGAGCAGCTTGATCTTGACATTGAGAACAACATACTTGAGGCAGGAAAATTAAACTCCAAGGCAGTTCATTTGTTTAATTCCATTAACTGTTTTTTTCTTAAAGGGATATGTAGTACCTCCACAAAAGGAATAACATAACAGAGCATTTATGATATTTCATATCACGTTCAGCTTCCTTTCAACATAACCATTATCATGAGAGGATTTCAAAACAGCATGCTGGATATGTGATTTCTGATTTCAGTTACAGAACACGAGGGCCAGAGTTTGTGTAACTGAGCTGCTTTAGTGAGTTGCAACATATTTAATGTAATCATGTCACTGTATGTTGAAGAAGAGGACTAGCACTTGTTTGTAGATGGAGGTAATGAGTGCAATTATGAACAATGAGCAATAGTCATTTCTGCTCATCGATTTAGATTGGCAGTCAACAGCCTGTGGCTACGTTTACCTTCACAGAGAATTCTGTTCTTAACCTGTTAACTCAAGTAACCTGTTTTTTTGGGTTGATGAAAGTAAACTTACTTAATAATTTGGTTAGAATAATCTGGTTAAGCTCATACTTTGATTATGAGGAACCCGGCTAAGATGCCTGGCATACTCCGATATTACAAGGGTGGCATGTAAACAACTTCAACAACTACACAACTCTTTTCACTTTTGATTTTCTGCACAAACTCAGACTGATTACGTTACATTTTGATACAGCCATTGTTGAGATGTGACTTAAGACCCACCATTTTATTTTATTATGATGGTCAGGAGGACCTTTATTTTGAAAAGTTATATATACCTATTTTATATAGGTGTGTTATGAAGCTGTTATAACTGTTGATTTCTGATTCATGAACATGCTATTAATCTTAAAATGTGAAGTATAAATGTGCAGTGTAAACACCTTAAAGGGTTGGATAATTTATTTTGAAAATATTATCTACACAGTATGAGTCGTCGTCAACATCATCATCATCATCATAGTTTATACTATAAAATTAAGTATCCTTAAAAAATAGACCATAGGATTCAATCCACTGTCAAACCCAAATGCCTGAAAGCCAAGATAAAGAACTGCTGAGGGTAAGACAGAGAAAGCCCTGAGCAGAGAGAGAGAGAGAGAGAGAGAGAGAGAGAGAGAGAGAGAGAGAGAGAGAGAGAGTCCCTCTCTTTTCTCTTTCTCTCCCTGTTTCATTCCCTCCTATTTTTTCTTCCCTCCGTTCTGCAGTTGTGTGTCCTGACCTTGCAGCTTCCATGGCCCATCCATCTTGGGCTGCTTAGCCATTTCGCTGGCTTCATACTGCGCAGATTAACACAATTCATCACCACAATCATCCTCCATTCATCACCCTTTCCAATGAATGTTTTGACATCCAGTTAATTTTCTGCTGATGATTTATCAAATTATAATTACCATGCTCTGAAGGGCTCATTTATTATGTTGATACATGATAATGATGCCAAAGTGGATTGAATTTTAAGTAAGTTCTCTCTGCGATTATAACATATGCGTTATTGTGAATAATGCTGTGCAATTTGATTCTTTACGGCCTGGAAACTCCTGAGACACTCCTAATGTTACAATAATCAATGCAAAAAACGGAGGAGAGTGAGACTGTTAATTCATTTTTTTTTTTTACAGAACAAATTGTTTGGCTGGGGAGCAGCAAGCATGAAAAAGTTCAATTAGATTCAGAGCTCCCATCTTGGATGCTCAGTAATTAAAGAGTGCACTAATTCAATCAGGGGGTAGGACTCAGGCAGAGGGAGTTAGGCTGTTTCTTAATAGGTTATAGGTTATTTCTCACATACTGCCCACATAGCCACTTCATTAGCCTTCTGCTTTACAATTCACTCAGCTTTTCAGCCTCATTATTATCCAGGTTTATTAAAATCCAATGGCTGCCTATCTGTTTCTATTACTGAGGAGCTGACCAGCTAAATGCACTGGGTCACCGTTCAGGGCAAATACACCAACTGCTGTTTATGACCAGTGAAAGTAGAATAGTAATGGCTTTTGGAAGGTGCTATTTTCTCTCTCTGTATTGGGAAAACAGTAGTGGGAGTATAACTAGGCTACTGTGGCCTTGGAAAAGCTCAAACGTATATCCATTTGCCCTCAACAATAGCCTTTCTCCATATGATAGATGATTAAATCTTTTCAACAGAGCACTGAAATCAACAGGGCAAAATCGGATTTCATTTGGCCCGATTTTTTTTCCCTTTTTTCAATGCTGCTTTTACAACTTTCGCACAGGCAATGGCATTTGATCCTTCGACCTATGCTTAGACACCAAGCTAAATCACTGGTCAAAAGATGGAGGCGGTTTTGTGTGGAACCGCAGTGCATTCTGGGGCAGAGGCAGCCAGCTCAGGGAGATGAGGGCTTAGGAGGTGTTAAAGGTTATTGAATGCTGGAGAATTCTCCTGGTGGCGGAAGCATTGTTTACAGCTATCTATTTTTTTGACTCTTTGCCCTTGGGCTGCGGCCCATAAACAGAGCTGCTATCCCCCACACCCCGGCTAGTGGTGAGTGCAGAGCATAATTGTGAGTCCCCCTTGGATGTCCCAAAAGTGAAAGATGTGTCTGGTAAGTGAGAGAGGTCAAACACGAGCATGGATATTTATTACATGCACTGCAACCAGATGGAGGCGGCCCATCCATCAAGCAGAGCTGTCACGCTGGTCACAAACGTTTCCCATAAAGACACCCCCCCC
>CABFOQ010024515.1:0-19722 GCA_900660455.1 Gephyroberyx darwinii
CTCAGGGTAGATCAGCGTCATCTCAAGCTGGTAACACACCCATAGCTGTATAGGCCAGTTAGATCGAGGCTCTGTGTGCGTTTCCATGGTCCCTGAACAGTCATTTGACGATTAACTTGACTATTAACTGCACCAGTACATTTGGACTTGGGTCCGTCGGCCCCATGCAGGGCTGAATTTAAGCCATGACTGATCATAATCCCTGTTGCTTTGTTGTTTGGCAAAAACAAGCAGTGAGGGAGAACAGGCTAAACACACCCAAAGCTCGTCTGGCATCGAGTGTCAGCAGTGTTAGCTAGCTATCGTTTACCATCGCGTTCCTGGTGTAGGGAGATATGTTAGCCTAGACGTAAACAGACTCCAACAAACTTCTAAAATATATACAGACGCCATCTGTTGCCAAGGTCCGACAGCTAGGGTCCAGAGTTCAACTGGCTTTAGCCAGCATTGTTAGAGTGAGTTGACTCACTAATATCAATAATGAAAAACCAGAACCTTTACAGGACACTGAAGCTCATACAGAAATAATATCTATTTTTGTGAGCTAGTTGATAACAAACAAATAGACTTTATTTGAAAAGGAGGCAGGTTGGAGCCAAGTATGAATTGCAAGGACACTACGCTATGCTCTCGGTTGGTGTGTGATGCTGTCCTACTCACATGCCTTGACACAGATAAGTCACTGACACACTTGAAAATCCCCGTTCCCTCTCCTGAGAATAGCATGAGGACTAAAATTGTTCTAACATCTATTCTAGTTTGACAAGAGCTGTTCTATATTGAAGGTAAAGGAGAAAAAAATAAGAATTCCCAGAGAAAACGGTCGTGATGTGAAATCTGACAGTTAAAGTACGACGTACACGTAACCTGGCATTGAGCTAAATCTGTATCATCACTCATCTGGGATCACGTCCCCACTTCTTTCCCTCTTACCGCTCTCCGCTGAGTCTCATACAGCCTTCTGCCTCCCTGCCAAGTTCTCCATAAGCCTGTACAAATCAAGGCCTCCCTGATTCACTGTCACTTTAGAGCACCACTTAGCTGTGAAAACATTTACCATCTATTTGGTTGGGAGCCAGCTACAATGAGATTATCTGATCTAGTCACTCACAATGAAAAGTAACTCATTAATTGAATACACAGCAGTAGGAAGGACACTGTCAGACCAAAACCAACCCTTGACAAAATCCCTGAAATTTATGGAACCCGACTGAGACCATTAAAGGATTAATTTAGAAAAACGTCCAAATACAATCATGCAGAACCAGTGATATCCAGTCAAAGTAGCAGCCTACGTCAAAGAGGAAGAGGGACCATAAGATAAATAACACAGGGAAGAGAACGGAGGCCGGTTATAGCAACCGCCATCATCACAGAGGCCAGAATGTGGTTACAAAGAGAGGAAGTGATGCAGTAGCGAGGGCTTTGGGAAAGAGGTGGAGGAGGAACGAGGAGAGGAAAATGCCTGGGGAAGGAGCGACCGAGTTCTTTTCGTCTCGTTAGGAAAGCGGGCAGAGTCTCGCTTACTCTTTATTGAACTGAGGCCGTCCATCCATCCGTCCATCCCTCCCCTTCCTCTCCCTCTCATTCCATTCCAGCTCGGTGACTCTCCCCCTACTCCAGCTCACCAAGGGATGTGCCCAGCCACTGTAAAAGCCAGGCGTACTTTTACAGCATGGCCATGTACAGTAAAACCTGTGTGCGCCCCACACCCAGATAGAGAGAACTCATAAACCAGCTGTGGAGCGCTGACTGTCCCATCGACAGGAATATCAATAGAACAGCAGAACAGTCAATAACGCTGTACTCAATCTCCCCCACCAATTGCATCCCATTCCAACATCCCCACTAGCCTCGGCTGAACTCCATCTACTTGTCCTCAGCTGTCCTCCTCATGCTGTGGACACTGTCTTGCACTGTTGTCACCCTTGTATATTTGTCTTCAAGTGTTTATATCACTGTTTCCAAAAAATACTCCATCTCCATTTTTTTTGAAACCCCACTCCCTTGCATGTCCTGGCCCTAAGACCCAACTGCCTTCACCCCTTCACTGATCCACTGACTGTCTGATTGCTAAATGAGAGCGAGTGGGTGCCAGGCAGTGACAGGAAAGGTATTTAGTCTGCCAAGGTTCATTATGGGCTCACACATTGTCTCTCTCCTTCTTCCCCCTCTGAAAATGGGAAGGGGTGTGGGCAAGGAGAAGTGAGGGGGAAAGAGGAAATGACAAAGTAAGAGAACTATTTTGCCATTTGTGGAACTTGTTGTGCGAATTCTTTCAGGGAGAGGGATGGTGACGTTTTCTTGAGCGCACGCTGAGCAGCTCTGTGGCCTGAGCAGTAAATTAAGTCTGCTGGAAAATAACCACACCGCATGACAGATCTTCATCCCTTTCCATTATTTTTCACATTCCTGGCCCAAGCAGTATCCAATTTCACTTTGAACTGTAAGCCAACCAATGCCATCTACCAGTACCAACTAGGTCCCTACTTGGTCTAATTGAAGCCCATAGCTCGTCACCTCCAACAGCCTCCGCGGATTATAACAGTGCAAGTCTCTTGATACAACTAGGCTGGGTTATTTTTATCTAAATATTTTGATTCCTCAATATTCTGTAATGTTTCTGTCATATTGGACACTATTAAGTTAAAAATGACAGCAAAGGTGGGTGCCTAGAGAGAACAGAGTGTTCATGTCAGTCCGACCGATTTTTCAAGGTCATAGATCATTCAAAAAAAGACGAAAAAGCACAAATCTCAGGTTCTTTCATTCCAATAGATATCTGATTACCCTATTGATTAGTCATGACATGGCAAATCCAACCAGATTCACAAACCAGTCACACAGTAATGGCCATTAGATAACAGTTACATAAGCCTTTTAACAGATGTAAAAGAATGCAGTTAAGCTGCACATTTCTGCTTGACAGCAACCAATTATTTCAATTGAGAATATTTCAAAGCACACTATTGTCATCGCGAGGTCATAGCTGGTGACAAGCATTCATATCTGGCAACCCCAGCGAAGGCATAGATCCTGAATTCCCTTCTCCCACTTCCTCCTAGCATCAGACCATACACCCCCTCGGTTTAATCTATAAATCCATATCGCTTCTTATCGTTAGCTGGTGATCAATGTGCATGAAGACAACCACTGACTGACTACAGGACGCTATCAACTGTGGATGAATTGTTCAATGATGATATCACAGACCTCAGAGAGCCGCACGCAGGTTTGGCAACCAGGCCAGCCTGCTGTTGGATTGACAAGGGAACAAAATACACAAATGGGAAGCGAGAAGGGAAACCTATTACACAGCATGTTCCAAAGTTCACACTGTGAAACTGCGTTTCAAGTGTTTGAGGTGAATGTGTTGCGCAATCTCAAACTACTTCTCTATTACACACCAGGTGCGCAGATCACACACACCCAACTGTGGACAAAGTCTATTTTGTTACATGTATTACAATGAAGGTTGGCACCAATAAGGTCTTGTCTTTATTAGGCTTATCATGGTGTCTCTCTCAGTGATGACACATGAAATCATGACAAGAGGCCCAATAAGTACGTCCCTTCCAGAGATCCAGTCTTTTTTTCTGTGGAATCCAAGTCAAAGTGCAGCAATTTCCTGCTATTGTTCAGTTCTGCGGAAGCCTACAGGTGTGCGCTGGGAGGGGGAGGATAGAGGAAAGGATGCGGATGCGGACAAAAACAGACACTGACGACAGAAGCAGGGCAAAGAAAATGAAAGAGAAGAGAAAAGGGGGGAGAACAGAGGGCAGAGAGAAAGGACTGAAGAGAAGACCAAGACAAGGCAATGGAACAGAAGTAAACAGTAGTGAAGGGAAATAAGAAATTCACAGCGGACACTCTGGCAAATTTATCCTAGGGGCCTGCCAACTCAACCAATCGAGAAGAAATATCTGTTTCATCACACCAAAAATAGACTGGACCACAGGGAACACATTATGCAGCTAAGACATTAGCCTCTTTGAAAGAGCTGTGATATATTAGTGATAAATGACTCAATGTAAAGACAGACAGTGCAGCTGTGTGTGTGCTTAGTCTCATGTATTTGATGTTTCCATAACCAAGACATCACCACCTGTCTGAAGTAAAAAGAGAAATGGTGAGCATTTTCTGGCTATGCAATTGGATTACACACGGTTATGACTAGGAGCAGCCCTTTAAGGGAAAACTACATACTACATGGCATCAGCTCTGCCGTGGCTAATGGAGCGTCTTAATGTTCGCCTCTCTGGCTGGGATGTTATCTCATACGTGACTGAATCTCAGCTGACTTGGGCTTTGAAGGAACTGATATGTATGACACTTGACGGCCTGTCAATCATCAAAAACTAGCCTTTCCTGGCAAATGTATGGCTAATTTACTTGGAAAAGAAAATAGTCAAACCTAGATGCTTTTGTTTCAGAGCCCCCATGTCCAAAATAGCATGTCAATTCTTTTGAGTATCAAGGCCTAGCCACTTTCAACGGTACAGATGTGTTTATATATTATTTGAACAAGACGTTGGCACAGGCAAATACAAATGTTTCTGAGCTTTTGCAGACTTTGTTATCATTCCAGTCTCTACTCTTAGCTCAATACTGACAATCTAAACTGAAGGGCTAATTGGGCCAGCAAATCCAGTTAGAAGGCCACATAAACAAGAAATGCCCACAAACAGAAAAGCCTCAAATTTGTGAAGACAACCATGAGACTACACAACAAGACAACTGTGGGATGAAATGCACCAGAGTGTCTCACGTGGGCCTCTCCAAGTCATTTTTATTTGCAACAAAAGCAAGCGGCCTGCAAGTAATCTGCCTCAGCCAAGATGTCTGTCCTAAACAGCCTCCAATGAAACCTAAACATCCACAGGCATGTTCACCCACACCCACTATCGTTTCAAGAAGAGCGAACGGCCTTGCACACAGTTCCCTACTCACATTTTAAAACGTCTGCATTTAATTTTGACTAGCCTACAATAAATAACCCTCCCAGGGGGACCTAGCTTATGGACATTGCTGACACACAAATGGTGGAATGCAGCAATCTCTGTGGGGGGGCTTCATAACAGCACTGAAACTGGAAATAAGTGAGAAGAAATGGGCTACAGGGGACCCATTGCACAATACATTGCTAGAGTATAACTCACGCCTCATCTGCACTAACAGGATATGACACACAGACTGAATCTCACCTTATGTGCGTCGTTTAGACTATATTTACCACAACTTCCACCATCGAAACCAAATGTCTACTTGATAGTCTGCTGCTTCGTCATATACAGCAACCTCGTACTCTGTTCTAGGACTGGGCGATCCTGAGGACCACCACTACACGCTTGAGCTTATACCTATGCACTATAAACTTTATTCCTGTGGTGAGCTCACATTGTGATTTAGTTGCTGCTTGGCAGAAAAGATAAGCTGGGTAGACCCGGATGGTTTTGATTACAAATGAGAGCTGAAAGGTGCTGCTCCCACTCCCTTTGAGGCCTCCAACACTTGGTACAATGAGAAGCAGGCATGCACTGCAAGCAAGCCTTGTGCGTATGGATGGAGGAATGCCACAGTTGTGAGAGCTCTGGTGCCCAAGCTGACTTGAGAGACAATTAATACATATAGACTGCGATGCTCTAAATCAGAAGAAATTCTAGTGACGTGAACTATTATAAAGGTGCATGGTGCCACAGCATATCTGGTGTTTGATAAGTGAAAAGTCAATCAGACAAATTACAAAAGCCCATATCTGGAACAGCCCCAAATTCATTAATGAATAAAGCGTCAAACCATGCTGCTGTAATATTAGCCAAAATTTGTATTAGGCAGAATGAAGGAAAATGAATATCCCGGGATCATTCATGGACTGACTGTAGACTAGAACAAATGTTGAAAAACGTTACCCATTAGACAACCAACCCCGAATCGTTCAGTTTTTGTCGTTCAGTACCCAATGTCAGAAGATGGTTGTTGGTGCAGACTTATAATTATCTAGACTGCAGCCAGGGAGGGGGAAACCTATGATCAAGATAATCATCCTCATTCTCGCATTGTGCCAACCTCTGCTGAGACAAACAACAGTTAAGCCTATTCTTCGTTTTTCCCGGGGACGACCTGGAATCCCCTCAGTTTGGGAAACCAGTGGAAAGTGCACATATAAGACATGATTGAGGTGAAGCGGGCAGCGGTGGACGGCACAGCCTGTCCACTAATGAACAAGTGACGTAATGCCGTGCAAACCTCCACTTGTTTGCCTGCCAGACGTCCGGCTGGCCACACACAGCGTGAGTAACTCAGTCAGTATGTTAACTATTACAAACCGAAAAGTTTCACCACAGAACAATGAAACACTTCCCGATGTTCAAGCTAGAGCCAAGCATTTCCTTTGGATTCACTTCGCCCCGCTTGTCCCAAACTCTTCTTCGGCCTTTTTCTGCAACTCATTCAAGCGAATCACTTCCTGGCTCTAGCTTAGCTTCTCGCCACATTGCCCGGACTGAGCCGCCGTTACAACGTTGCATTTGACAGCCTGCGACTCTGCTAGCATCTCGCTGAAGTCACATTACATTCACACACACAGTAGTATAAGTTTAGGGAAGCAGCACAGATTTACTTGGATGCTGTAAAGTTAAAGTTAGAGCAACTCCAGTATCAATCTGGGTTAAGGAGGTCCCACCCAATGAGGTTGATGAAGTTGCAGTTTCCGTCCTTCCTGGTTCGTTGCACTTGCTAGCAGCATGAGCCGACCACAATGAATGAGTATGAAAGAACAAATAAATAAGAGTATGAGAGGTAAAATGTTTAAACTGAGGTATTACCTGCTTTTCAGGTGCAGGACGCCTTTAAGTGAGTGGCTAACAACCGGGTGGCTCAGTCGGAGTCAGTGTGGCCGCGAAACAAACTCCTTTCCAGTCGACGGCAGCTTCGCAGAGAGCTCAGACTAAACTACAGTGCTCGTTTCCTCCCTCTCTTTCTCTCCTTCACTCGCTCTTTCTTTTCTTTTTTTCTTTCCTTTTCCCTCCCTCTTTGACTGGCTGGTTCAAGTAATTTCACTCTGTGCGTAGTCAGCCGGGGTGCGGTCCAGCAGGAGGCGGGTCTGTGTGCCGCATGTATCCGCCCTTTCAGCCGCTGGCAGCCAGTGCTTTGATAATCCAGACACTTGGGCCAATCATGTTATGGCGGAGGCGTGCGGGGCGAGAGCCACTGGGCGAGAACAAAAAACTGAACTTGAAATAGTTGAGTTGAAGGGGGCACAGATAAAGCTGTGTTTAATGAGAGAGGTATGTGCATACTAAGCATTTTTATGACCATATAAGTACCAGTCCCGCTCAGGATGGACTGCATCAACCAGGTTCTCATAAATGTGTCACTAGGGCTTAGTCTGACGTGTTTCTCTGCTTTGAAAACAGATAGCAGTGATGGATTTAACTGTGAGGAGGCTACTACCACGACTATAAGTCTACTTAATATCAGAAAAAAACCCTCATCCCTCTTTCTACTGGTACTTTTCCTACAAAAATCTAATAATAACAATTTCACTCCTTAGACACACTAAGGAGTATGAGGCAAAAATCATTAGTTACAAAAATCTCTGCCAATATTTTAACCTTGTTAAAACTATGTACACTTACCTCAGTCATTACATACAATTGAATAAAGATGTTACATTCACATGGATGTAATATTACTAATAACAATCCCCAGAGGGAAATTCTCTTTTTTTTCCCCACTTGCCCGCCTCCACAGCACCACACAGGACAGCACTCTGGGAGCTCGTAGAGTGTTTTGCTCACTTCAGCAGGGTGGGTGTTTGCAGGTGTATGCGCTTGAATCTCAGTTTTACAGTTGAAAGACAGTCTCCCTAAACACCAGGCTAAGCTGTCGCCCTTAAAAATAGATTATCAGCACTCTTTTCAACATTTTATGCAGCTAAGGTACAATATCTTCTGAAATAATTGGAAACTGAAACAACTTCTGATCTTCACACATGCATCTGTTTTATTTAACAGCATGTGATCAAACATTAAAAACCACATCCTGGAAGATTCTTAACAATTCCATGAGCAGCAGACTTTATAACATGGCAAACTGTAGAAACGTCTCTAGAGATGGCCTTATAGTCTTGTGAATGCTTATGTTTGGTGATAATTGTTTCCCCGAAGCTCTTTTCTCTTCACTATGTTCACAGACAACCAGGAAAACAGACCAGACTGTGGGAACCTGCAACTTGTCACAGGTGAGTTGAATCACACTGCAAACGAGAATCTATTTCCTGCAACAAAATTGATTTGAATTGTTCTTAAGGGTGTCATTAGTCATAGCCATTTTTCATGTTTGATCATGTGCTGTCATAAGACAGAAGATTTTTCAGAAGATATTGTACTTTTTTTGCATAAAATACTAGCGTGCCAATAATCTTGGCCAGGACTGATGCTATAATTATTGCTGTCACATGAATCTCTGCCAATATTTAAACTTTATTAAAACTATGCTTGCCTGCATGAGTCCTTACATGTAGTTGAAAACCTGTATGTGCACTTTGAATTGCTCTAATTACATCTACATGAATTGTTTTCAACTGCATTTTAAAATACAAATATTAATAGGATAATGATAACTCAACTTCCATTTGACTTTGATCAATCAGAGCAAATATTAAACTGTTGCTAATATTTCAAGTTTTACAATTTCACTGTTAAAATCACATTTCACTGTTTTCACTTTTACCATTACAGTTAATGCTACTGGTGTATGATGTTTGTATTGCGGTGAAGTTTAATTAAACACATTAGTATACCTTTCAGAATATGATGTTAGATCAAGACCATGTTAACACTAGATATTGTGCAAAACACATGGGCACACAAGAAACTAGTACACAAGGTTCCTTCAGTCTAGCAGGTAAGTCTAGATTCATGACCAGACAAGTTAATACCACATGACAACCACTGCAGGTGACAGTCTAATTAATGTGATGTACTAAAATATTTGTTTAGCCTCCAAATCACTCCTGGTATTTATTTTCCTTGTCTCTTTCCAAATGCAGCGTGGGTTGTCTCTGTCAGCAGTTAGAAATGGTTCAGAGCGTCCCACGTTTTAGTTGAAATATAGAGAATGGGATGGTGAGTCCTGGAAAAAAGAGCGAGATGATATATGTTGAGATGAAGGTTCTGCCCTGCTACTGCCAAAGCCTACATGGAAGAATGAAACGGTGCTATGCGAACCTGTTTACCTCAACTACTCCCCCGGGATTCAGATTGGGTGATCTGGGCCAGGTCTGCCGGGTGGAACGTAAGGCACAGGTCCAATACACATGCCACAACCAGCGGGGAGATATTAGCAATGGAATATAAATATTTTTCACTCTCTCTGTGTGAAATGTGCAGTGCTGATCCGCAGCACAACCTGAGACTGAAAGAGAATTTACAATAAAGGCCCCGGGTGAAGATTAGGAGGATGGGTTTGTGGTAAGTGATGCTAAAGATGGATGAAAGCGGAAGAGTACAGGTAATTTTACACGTTGCGCTCTTGACCTCCTTCTTTCTTGTCTTCTCTCTCTTACTTAGGGGTGACGCCACAGTACGGACCTGTATATGAAACAGATGATGCCTGAGCTCATGCTGGTCGACTTTATAGCATGACCAACAGAAACAGGCACATATTGCCTTCATAGGTGACATCAACACGCACAAAGCACAACTGAATTGCACAATTACAAACTCACCCTACCAGATAAAGGAAGCTCCTACGCAGGTTTCTCACTCATTCTCTTTACAATTTGTCATTTATGTCCACCACGTTTCAACGTTTCAAAGGAATGTGTTGGCATGTTTTCCTGCACGTTTAGCAGCAGGGCATCACGTACATGTGGAATGAAACATTGAACATGCAGTGTGGCTGGAAAAATCAATACATCTGACACTCACTCACTCTCATTACATCAGAAATAATTTAATTTGGAAGGTCAAAGGTCACCATGTCCTTCTCTCTAAACTGTACCACATGCTGAGAGAGCAGAAAGCAGATAAATAAAGAGAGAGAGAGAAAGAGGGAGAGTCTTACTCCAGCTGTCAAAGTAACAGCAATGACACGAGACACACAACAAACTGAATTTAGCACAGAAAAAAAAGAAGAATTTAAAAGTGGGCATCACTCTGAATTACCAAATATGGACACTTCTGACCTCACCACCTCCCTCCCTCCCTCTCTCTCTCGCTCTCTCCCTCCCGCTCTCCTTCTCACTGTGACCTAGTCTCCTTTTTTCCTTCAGTCGGTTGTAATAGCAACAGGGTGTGTCTGTAATTCAGGGTGTGTAAAGTCATTATATCATCCAGTCAGAAAGAAAGGGACTCATTCAGTCACACCATGTTAAAAGCATGGTATGTTAGCTCTCTGACCACTTTCACTGTGTAATTACTTAAATTCATATGTGTGGGCATGCATGTTGTGCGAGTGTCTGAGAGAGAATGTCTATCTGTGTGTGTGTATGCCCACATACGTGCACATACATGTAGGTCTGTGTCAGATCTGACAGTAAATGGATGTTTTGTGCTCCCGTTTGACCCAGATCGCCCGACTATCTTACAACCCAACACATACACCGAAATAAATGAAAGACACTCTTGAATGTGTGGCTGATGAATATCAGTGGAAACACATTGTTCTCTGTGTCAGCAACCAAGCCTTGCGTTTTGTTCGACATCATTGAGCAATCACGTATAAACCCCTGCCAGGACTATTTACACAACTTGATTCAATTTACACAGGCTCTCTTGACATGACGAGACAAAGCAAAGCAATGCTGGGAAAGTGTTTGTTATTGTGTCCTTAAATGGCAGGATGCATCCCCTCACAGCGATGCCCACCACCACAAAGAATAATGAAGAGCAGCTCCAGCGCTCCAGATATGCAGCAGAGTATAGCAGGGTGCAGTGCAATTTGTTTCTTCTGCCCTTTACTCTCGCCCTGCTTCCCAACACTTCCCGCCCTCCCCCCTTTTCCTCAGTAATCAGTACACAGGAAGGGGTGATAAGACACATGTTGACTCACAAAATGGAATGTGGAGTAAAGAGAAAAGATGGAAAGCTCTCCTTCTTTTCATTGTTAAGCTCTTTGTTTCATCTTTATAGATTTGACGGCAAAGTTGTGATATAAGTCAGCATTGTATTCTTAGCCATGTATATGTTGCATGGGAAAAAAGATGGAGTGATATAAAGAGCAACAGTGGCGGCTTTGTCTATGTTGGGTTGGTTATTTGTCTGGAACAGAATGGAGACCTAACAAGCTAGAGGGCAGTGTGTGTTTAAAATATAAATACAGCTATGTATTTACTATAAACACAGAATACTCTTAGGCCCTGCCAGATCTGGCTGTCGTTACAGAGTCACCCTCTCCCGCACACACGCACACACACACATGCTGCACACACTCCAACACACAAGGACTAACCACACATCATATGCAGACACACAGACCCGCAGGAAAGGCATTTAGCTTTGTGACACAGGCCAGTTCAACTCAAACAAACACACAGCAAACATTAATGGTTTCAGACTCTGAGAAAAGCAGGCAAACGGGGACAGATTTGTCGGAGGAATTCTGCAGCTCTCCCAGTCTGCCCGTTTGTTCAGCAGTCACTGACTTCCCCCTGTCTTTTTTTGCCTTATATGGTAACAAGACTGGTTGAGTAAGAGAGAGAGACAGCGGGAGCGAGGATGGAGGTGTGGTCTATTGTTTTTGGCGGAAGAGGTGTAGGGTTACGCCGCTCTTGAACCTTTCCAGCCTGCCGTCATCTCTTCAGTCACCTCATTGCTCTGACTAAGGCAAACAAAGAGGATGAACAGACAAAGAGTAGTAGGGGGGGAGGGAGGTGGCAGATTAGTTCACAAGTTAGCCAACCATCAATCCTGAGGTCTAGACTCTGGTCACTCTTTGGGCACAGAGAGAAAGACAGACAAACAAGGTTAAAAATAGTGGATCATTAACAAAGGTACTGCCTTGTAATCCCAGCCATTTAAACTATGTAGTGTCCCAAAAGGAATGCCTTTCATCCAGCTTGCACGATAGTTGGGTTTTGTATTATAGCGAGACGACTGGCTGATCCAACCAACTGCTTCACTCACACCTGATTATGTAATGCCAGTGGAATTCCCCCTATTTAAAAAACACTGGATCTCTGCCTCCATTGGCTACTGAGCAACTCAGCAGCTCTGCGTGAGTATGCCCCCGGGGATTTTATTTGTGTGGCGATGATCTAATGCGAGCCAGAATCACAGAAACTGCAGATGGAACATGTCAAACGTTAATAAGTAGTCTGGAGGCCCTTGCCATGATCGTGTCAGCTGTGGGTTCCTGTAATAACATATTGGGATGGGAAGGCAGGAGGGGCTGGGAATGTTCTTGGTAGCAGCCGTGAGAGAAGAAGGGATGATGAAATGATGACTGGAGGGAAACCGAACGCAGGTGCTCGTCTGTCCTGATCCCATTCCAGCCCCCCTTTGACCTCAATTACTCACTGGAGTGTGTCTAGTGATAAATAACTCAGAAAACTTTTGATCCTACTGTCTGTGCACGTGGAGGTCTTGGTGGAAGAGTCAGCTGTGAGGAGGATGGTTGTGGGTCTAAGTTGTTCAAACAACTAGTATCACTTTACTTTCACTTTACTCATTTCTAAATCTCTTGGAAAGCATCTCAGAAAGTGATGTCTGATTGTTTCCTCCAACCACAGTCCCAGTCAAAAGGACGAGGCCAGCTAGCTGTGTTTTTTTTGATTGGCAGAAATCAGCTGTCACTCCTACTTTGCCTTGTAAAAAAAAAAAAAGAAAAGTAAACCAATGATTCACTCGCAAGACTTGTTGGTAAATTGTTCATATTGTCAATGAGGTCAGTGGAAGCTTTAAAGGCAAAAGGGTGTTTGTGCTTGTGACCTAAGCCAATCACACAATGTGCTGCAGTAAAATGCATCTGTGCTTCTAAAAATGCAGAGCAAATAAAAGTATATGTGCTTGAGGCAGAAATAATTGGGGGCATCTCAGTTATTTCTGCATCTCCACCTATGCTTATATCTTCCCATTGCGCTAAACTGCCGGAAATCCACACAGAAGAGGGTCTAGGCCTTAAACTATGTGGGGCTGCTGCTTGGTAGACAGCTTGCTCAAAGGGGAGAGGAAGCTGTGATGACGGATTAAGCTGTTGAGCTACGGATTCTGTTATCGCAGGCTCTGATGAATGAGAGAAAGGTGGCACGGGCGAGGATGTTTGATCAGGTGTGCGAGACTTAAAACAGGGACATAGAGATGAGAGAGACAGACAAGGAGACAGACACAGTTGATTTGAGGGCATGAAGCATGGCAGGTCATTTAGACAGAGGCGTTAAGTGGAGGCTGGTGTGTAGGCATGTTTCCGCCTATCACTGATGAGACGGTTGGTGAGAGCGTGAGTAACACCTACATGTTCAGACAGAAAGAGATATAGCAGGTGTCATGAATTACGTACAACAGAATAGGAAAACGTGACCAAGGATAAATACATTGGCATAGGAGATAACAGTATCAGTGCAAGCCACTTCTGATTCATTGGTTTGAAACAGAACCTTATACTCTCATATCTATTTCCCTGGTTGAGAAAAACCTTAGAGGAAACGCCCCTTCCTCCGCCTTGAACTCCTATCACCAAACAAACATGACACCAGCATCCCATTTCTGCATTCCTCTTGGAATAGCTCAGAGAGGGAAAGTACATGACTTAAATACTATGTTGATTGCGTCATTGTCATTAGGAGCAATAGACAAAGTGCTTAAGAAATAAAGTAATGAGGAAATAAAGTCTTCGGGCTCCCGCCCACAGACTAAAACACACCTAGAAGTACACTTACACGTGTAGAACATCATAAACTCCTTTATTACTTCACTTATCATATTACAGTTTATTATTGAAATAAAATCTATGTCAAACCCATAACCATATTTGTAATTCCCACTTTACTTTCACAGTCAGAAGCCAGGGTCAGACAGAATGCAGACAGAGAAACACACACACACACTGAAACACACACACACACACATTCCGTTCTCACATTATTAGGCATAGTGGTGTAAAATGACTGTGTGGCCTCACAACGCTAGAGAAAGGCCACCCTCGTGTGGACAGAAGCAGGAACTACAGATCACATTGTCACAAAGCTCATTCGCTAATGTCAGGTCGGGTATATAACTCCTCCCCCCCTCACTTAATACTATACACATTTGTCCCTCATATAATACAATACAAGTGCGGTACAGTGGAGTTGTTGCCCACTCTATACAATCTATTACAGCAAACTGTTACACACTGGCTCAGCTGCTCTGGCAGTTTGAATAGTAGAGCCATTATATCAGGAGAGAAAGAGATGAAGTCCTGCAAGATGGAAGCAAGACATGAACTAAGCGGGGCGTGGAGCTCCACAAAGGCACACACCCATCACTACACTAGACTAAAGAGACAGAGAGCGAGACAGGCGCAGTAATACACAACAGAAGCAGCGTGTTTAGGGATGGGTGTGAGCGCTTGAGAGTTGACCTGCTGGGTTTACGGTAGGTTGGGTTTGTTTGTTTGTTGGTTATTTAACAAGCTCAAAATGGGCTGTGCCTGTTTGGTGCTGCAGGGCGTGCCAGACTTGTACAAAACAGCGCCATGACGGTGATGAATGACAGGGCTGGGACAGACAGGTTCATTGTCCAATGAGCTTGCTGACAAACGAGTCCAGCTGATCGTCATCTTTGATCCCCACAAACTGGTCGATGACATCACCTCCCCGCATGGCGATTACCGTGGGAACCGCAGAAACCTGGAGACAGAGGCAGGTTACTCGTCATTAGTTGCGTGACTTACAATACAATACAATGTATATTCTTTACTAACTATAGACCTCAAACAAAGAGGTAGCAAAATAGACAATTCACCAAAAGTTCATCGGACCATAAAACATATTCTTACCCCATATTCAATAGCCAAGTCTGTGTGATCGTCTATGTCAACCTTTGCCATGGCAATGCGGCCTTTCTGTTTAGCTATAGCCTTCTCCAACCTCGGCCCAAGGATCTTACAGGGACCACACCACCTAAAAACAAAAAACAATAGCAATGTTGATGAAATATTTAACTCTCTAAAAGAAAACAGTCTTCACATTTCTGTTCATTTATTAAAAATATAGGCTACTAACGATTAAAAAAACAAGGAGCAAATAGGTCTGATTCCATTTCAGCTTCCAAAATCAGGTATCCAGTATTTGAAAAAAGTGACACGTAGTCTTACAAAATGATTGCTAACATGAAAGTAAGCGTTATCATAGAAATAGATTTCAGTTGGTAACCTTTTGATCATAAAATACTGATATTTAAGGGGGGGGCAATGTGTATATTTCTTTATTTCTTCAATATTGAATTTCAACTTTTTCTAAAAATGGTCCTATTGCTATTGCTAAACGGTTATGCCATTGCAATTCACACTGTCAGTGTGTAAGCTTAGGCACCACAGTCCTGCTCTATGGATGTTGCTAAGTAACTTGTGATCCAATGCTATGTTGGCATCTATGTTGCCAGGATGCTAGTACTCCAGGGCTAGTACTCACTGTGCATGGAAGTCGACTAGCACAGGCAGATCGCTTTTTATGACCCTCTCTGTGAAGTCTTCGTGGTCCTGAACGTTGAAGGAGACCTCGCGGCGAGAGGTGTGACGAAGGGTGCGAGGCAGAGTGCGTGAGGGAGAGAGGATGGAGAGACGGGGTGTAGCAGACTGCAGGGAGGTGGAGAAGGAGGCGGTGGATGTTGGAAGACGGCGGATATCTTTCACAGAGAGGGTCCAAATTCTACGGACTAGCAGCCTGTGAGCCATCTGTATGGGAGACATGATAGGAGAAAAGGCCAGAAGATTAATCTTGATCAATAAATCCCATAGCGGTTTCAGGCCAGTTTCTGTCTGCCTTTTCAAAGCCAGCAGGGTTGAACATAGGTTTACTATGCCACATGAGAGGACACTTATGTAATGTAGGGTATACCATGGGGTGGTGTCTTGTAAGACTTGGGTGTTACAAGATTGACCTGGATTCCCCCATGGCTGTAACGCTAGTAGCCATCGTTAAGTAAGCACTAACAAATCTATCAACAAGTAGGCCAAGCCCAGGCTGGTAACGTTACATTTTCACTGTGGCTGCTAAGTTAGTTTACTCAGCACTTTGGAAACCAAGCATTATCCGGTAAAATGGTCCAAGTGTCTGCCCTGGTGCCATGAAGTCAGAACTGTCAGTTAGTTAACAGCTAACCTCAGCTAAGTATTTCAGTCTTCCTGCCGTGTTGTCCTCCTACTGTTATACGTTCCTGCAAAGCCACACCAAAGCTTAAAACACAACTGACCCTCAAGCAGTCAGAGCCGAAAGCTTATTTAACATGGTCCCCCTGCCCGCTAGGACAAATCCAACCAACGACGGACGAGGTGTTTTGCAATCTCTTGAGTTGCTGAGTAAATGTTTACGGGCAGCTCTAACAGCGTTTTCCTCCAATAACCTCCGTGTGACTTTGCCCTCCTCTTATTCTTATTCGTCTTCCTCATCCTCCTCCTCGCCACCGCCTCCTCTCCTTATGAAACACACAAATCCTCAAACCGGAGCACAATTACATACCAAATGCGCAAATGTCACATACAAATCGAAAGTATTAGTATTAAACGAAACATTTCCAATATTTACCGCGTTGTTTAGCTGTTGCCGTTCTTGGTCGCGCGGACCACTGACTACGAAGTACTTCCGGCTTATGTTGCCGATAAAGGGCCCGTGCAGCTTTTCCAGCCCTTTTCTTGTCCACGTTAGTGTTGGTAGCGCCGTGCTGTGGCCAGGTTGGGAAGCACAATGGCAAGCACTTGGGCAAGGCGACTTACTGGATTTCAGATTTACAAGGAAAAGGTTTAATTAACACATTTTATATAGTCTCTCTGAGGAATATTTCAATAAATGACACATATACGATCTAACATGCTTTCTAGGTCAGCCAACTGCAGGGTATCAGAAAATACCATTTCATGTCAAATCAATAACGCAGGCCCATAAGTCCACATTGGTCTGAGGTAAATTAATAATATCCCTGCTCTCTTTTCAGAGCACCATTCATTCATAATTTATTGAGAGAGTAAAAGGGAAAGGCAGGGTCGATGGACTTGCGCCTTTCATGTCAGAGAGGGCAACAGGATGAAAGAGAGAGGTGGGTGTTTGGAGTAGAGATGGGGATTATCCAGGTTTAGTTAAAAAATCGAGGTCTAGACAGACTGACAGACACACTGGACGGACACGCTGGATGGACAGGAAGACAGATAAACCGTCAGATAGACAGAGGAAGGAGTTGGTCAAGTGACTCATTTGAAAACAGAAGTCCAGCGAAGCGCAGTAGTGAACCGCATCCAGTACCTGATAATGAACAAAGGAGTACAGAGGAGAGCACAGTGCCCGGTGAGTTTCCCATTCTTCTTTCTATGAATCGCCTGCACATTTCTCCAAAAAGGCATGGTTATATGTTATTCTGACCATGACGTATTCTTACGTAAGAATGAAGAGGCAGACTCATTTGGTGTTGGCTGGCTAATACATACACAAGGATAGCCATCGCATCGCTACTCTGCTTTCCTCTGCTTTCCTCTGCTTTCTCATCTCATCTGCTTCTTTTCCTCCATCTCTAAATGTTCCTATTTTCCTATTTTTATGTTTCTTCCTAGTCCCTATTAGAGAAGAGGAATGCACTTCAGAGTAGCTGTAAAGAAGATTCTGTAGGCAACATCAGTGCGATGTCTTCATGATATTTTTGATCATCCTCAGCTTTGGACTGCTATGGACCTGTGGACGGACATATCCTCAGCCTTATTTATAACAGCAGAATGAGCCATCCCTCCCCACACTCTGAATATGGCGTCAGGAGCGGCCATGTCATGGAGCACGAAGATATTAGAATGGATAAAAACATTCAGAGGAAGGTTGGGAAGCTGAGACCCTCTGCCACCCTTCGACCCCCACCTCTGTTTCGCAGCATCGGACCGTCTGGGCTTTCTGCCAGCCTGCCTCCACACCGACGGCTCCGCTCCATATTCTGCAGGTCCAGAGCTGTGCTGCCTGCAAACACACACACCGCCGAAGCTTCAGAAACACACACCTTTAGGACAGGCGACCATGTTCATACACTTCCATGTCTACTGGGTTGCAATGATGCACTCTCAGAAGATATTCAATTCGACACAGTTTTGAATGCACAGCAAACTCGGCCTCAAGTGAACTCAGATCTACACAGGCATGTGGTATTTAAGTCAGGAGTTCTTGCAGACACGCTGTCTCTAGTAGCAGCCAGTCCTCAGGCTCAGAGCAGGCAGGAGGACAGATTGTTTTCTCACCCTCCTCCACCTTCAAGGACCCCTGGCAAAAACAGAGGGAGACGGGGCAGAGTGGTGTCTCCACTTCAGACATCAGAGGAGCCTGGGACTGGATCACTGGCAATGAAGAAAAAGCAGCAGGAGATGTGGAAGAGGACGAGTGGAAAGGTGGACTGTAAAGGAAAAGATTTGGAGAAATATGTAATGCCATCCCTCAGTGAGAAAGAGGGAGCTGATGGGCTCTGTGAATGGTTACAAAGTTTGGGCTTTGCAGATAATGAGAAGGACTCCATCTCTACAAACAAGCACAACCAGCAGCAGCTATTTGTATCCAGATGCAGGAGGATGGCAAGCCACAGAGAGGCTTATTCAGACACAGTGGCAAGCCACAGGAGAGACAGACGCCCCCATTTCCTACCTCCCATCTGTCAGTCTGGCTCCCTCCTCCATGTGCCCCTCTCGCTGCCCGAAAACTCCCCCCCGCCCTCACCTTACACCTCCCCAAATACCCCCTTCCATTCCCTGCCTGTACCTCTCCTCCAGCCGAGGAAGTGAGATACTGTAGGTCAGCCAAAGAAGGGAGTCTCCGTAGAGCTACTGACTTCCACAGGTGTTGAGGCTCTGGTTGCGGTCTGTGTTTCTGATTTATGTCTTGTGCTCTCAGTTTATAGAACTGAATATTCCCTGTGAACTTCTACATCAAACAATAACAACAAATAACATCAAAATAAATCTTTTTAAGGTACGTTAGGTGCATCTTGATTGACCCCTGATATATCAGGACACGTCTCACAAATGAATTCAAAATTTGTCATTTGATTATATTTATTATGATTGTACAGCATGAAAGATCTCCCAATATTAGGATCAGCATCAACATTACCGCCACCACTTGTTGAGTAATTGCTGCTTTGAGTTGGATTTATTTCACGCTCTGCATCTTAGCCCTGTTTATTCTCAGTCCTGTTTTTTCCGGTTATGTCCTAGCGTCCCCAGCAGAGGGCACCGTCCAGTGACCAGCTAGGAGGAGGGGGGAGTTGTTTATGAGGCTGTGGCGGTTGGGGCCTGAACAGAGCCATGCTCTGTGTCTCTGCTGAGGTGGGATCTGCGTGTCAGGACCAGAACACACGCGCCTCAGTCCTTCTCACCGCTCGCCTCGCACGGCCCCTCCTGTACATGTTTACCCTCAAACGCAGCCCAAGCTGTTTGTGAGTGAGGCTCTTTTTTCAAGGCGGCTCGTCCCCCACCCCTGCTCCCGCCAAATAAACATTGCACCGGAAATTGCAGGGATATCTGGGATTTTTGAGGGGTCCCGGTGGAAAGGGGGCGAGGGCT
>CABFOQ010024519.1:10327-27035 GCA_900660455.1 Gephyroberyx darwinii
TCACCTTCTCCCCCGTCTGGAGGCACTTGGCACTCTTAGCACAGCCGCCGTTCCAGATCTTACACATGTCGGCGACTGGAGGGAGAGGACAGCGTTGAAGGAAAACTCCGCCCACTGTTAGATATCATCAATCTGTGATGTTCAACAAATTATTTTGCGATGAACTATTGCAATTTACTTGTGTGGCGCTGCGCTGGAAATATCTAAATGTGATGTCACGTTGTCAATGTTTGGCCAATTTTCCATGGGAGTAAGAAAAATACACCAGAAATCTACAGAATCGAGCCAAAAACTTGCCAACAATGTTAAGTATGTAAGAGTGGATTTTCCCTTTAATGGTAAGAAACTCAAACTGGGGACAAGTTTTGCAGAAGAGAGTCTGTTTGTGTGTTACGGTTGAGAACCGAGACCCGATTGAGGAAACGATAATAGAACAAACTGAGAACAAATACAACAAACTGCTGTGTGTGTGTGTGTGTGTGTTATTGTGAGGGGTAATGAGCCTGGGGGGAGTCCTTTGTGTTTGGGAGCAATTTCCCTGCAGCTAAAGTGCATAGAGAAGAAATTATAGCAACATTTTCATAGTCTAGTTTGCTCTCTCTGTCATTATGCTGCTATGAGCAGCTATAAGATAACTGCTCTCACTCACAAGGTCACATCACAACCTGACATTCACTCACACAAACCAGATCCAGATTCACTAAGATTGCACTTTCATGTGTAAAGAAAGGAATTATTTAAGCATTAAGAAACTGGATTGTTAAGAAAGAATGGTTAAGGAATCATTTCACAACCCTAAGTGCTCATGCGTGTGATCCCTCAGCGCTTACCTGTGCACGTGATGCCGTCGCCCTCATAGAAAGGCCGACACACACAGGTGTTGTTGTCCATACACACCCCCTTTGGAGAGCAGGGTGGGGAACACACGTAGATCTCAGCTTGTGGGGGCAGAGGAACCATCAGTCAATTACTGTCAATGCAAGTGCTCCAGTAACTCATCAATAACAGATGTAACTGTCCCACAGACCTTGTTGGATCTCACAGCGCTGCCCGGTCCAGCCTGGCTCGCAGAAACAGGAACCCGTCCCTCTGAGACCCTCATCGCACGAGCCGTGCTCCGAGCAGTTGCACGCTGTGTGGACGTGACGGCACACCACACGTCAGGATTCAAAATACAACGTGGCTTAGGAAAACAGACAGGTGGACTGTTGCTAAAGTGCTACGCACCCTTGCAGGTCGGTCCGTAGTGTCCCTCGCCACACAGCTCACAGGCCACGCCCTGGAAACCCGCGTCGCACTTACAGGTGCCGTTGCCGAGGTGACCGTCGTCACATTTTCCACGGTTGCTGCAGACCGACGCTGCCCCGCCGGGACAAACTGGTCAAAGGAGTTGAGCAATTTGATGAGTAGGTAGTGCGGAAACCTTCATTTGAATTAAAGATATTTAAGGGAGTTTACGGCGGTGGTCTTACCCAGACAGTCTCGTCCGTAGTATGCAGCGCAGCATTTGGGCTGCCAGAAGTTGAATGCACAAATGGCCCGACAGCCTGTGTTCTTACTGACATGCATCATGGGCAGGTCACACTTCTGAACCTCCTGAAGACAACATCCAGAAAGAGCATAAGGGGATGGATGGATAGATGGATGGATGGATAGATGGATGGATGGATGGATGGATGGAAATTTACCTTTACGTTTGACCCACTAGGACAGCGAGTTGATGAGGAGGTGCAAGGCCCGCACTTCATCTATCACAAGACAGAAATGTCAGAAAAAATGTCCATAATTGGATTTCATAGGTATCGCATTGCATTGCCTATAGCAGCATCCTATGCTAGTGCTATCAGTGTAGCAGTGTGGGGACTCACCTGTAGCTCAACACCTTTCTCCACATCACAGCGCCCCCCCAGACTGGGCGGAATCAGCAGGCAATCAATCCCATAGGCCATCCCCCCGGTGAAGAGGAGGTGCCTCTGAGTGATCCGGCACTTTCCACCATTAACAAAGACTTCCCCCTGGTGAGAAACGAAGCAATGAACTCCCATTCCACGATCTTCTGCTCCTCCTATTGCGCTTTTACTCTTTACTTACGATGTTGTCCTTTCCGCCACAGCTAAACGCGAGCTGTGAGCCCTGCAGAGTCCTAGCCGAGTCCAGGTGGATCAGCTCCGACGCGTAAACCTGAGGTTGGAGATGGAAAACGGTTGAACATGAGGGGGAGAATAAGAAACTAAAAAAAAGGAGGTGAATCTACACAGCAACCTGAGAGGACAGACAGACAGACAACTGTAATACTGGATGGATGGATGGCAGTAGGGGTGGGTGTGACAAACTAGGAGGTGGTGCCAACTCATCGCCCTCACCTTTTGGACGTGAAGGATGTGGTACTTGAGGTACTCCAGCAGCTGGGGTCTGTTGTGCTGGTGGTAGAGGAAGTCCTTCTGCTCCTGGGGCAGGGAGGCCATAGCACGGTCCGAGGGCAGGAAAACTGTCACGGGCTGGTATCTGGCGTTATTCACCGTGTCCATCACACCCGTGTCCTGGCAGAGGAAGAGGCAAATTATACCTTTCTAATTCATTCTTCCTTACTCGGTGGTTAAGAGGTCGATTTTTAACCACTTACCTCCAGCAGTTTGTAGAAGGTCTTATAACCATGAAGATCTGCCACATCTGTCAGGTTGAGCTGTGTGAGGTGGAGCGAGAGAAGATATGAAGCAGTGTAGTACACAACCAGTATAAAAAACGATCACAATAAATAAAATTATACTTGATGTCTTCTTTTTCCCCTCAAACAAGTTTTTTTTTATTATATGTGATTCAAAATTGTTTGAAAATAGATTACTGTAATCTCACTACAGGTAATCTGTTTTAGTACTGTACATACTGGCCCAACTGGTGCCTTTTCTTTCTTCACATTGGCTGGCATCAGAATAGTGTCAATTTCATGGATAATCCCGTTGACACTGACATCATCAGTACGCGTCAGATTAGCCTGGTTGATGAAGATGCTGCCCTGAAAAAATGTCAACAGTGGAGACGCAAACGTCAGACTTTGTCAGCAAACACACTTCTCCTTTAAGTTCACATATCAGTTATAGCAGTTACCTCAGAAAATGTGGTGGTTAAGACCTCCCCTGCCAGAGTGGTCAGGTTTCTGGGCGTGGTCAGATCGCTGGCCAGGAGGGTGTGGCACATCACGATGTGGTTGCGGAGGACGTTGCCGATGTCGTCAAAAAGCGAAAAGGCATTTATCTAGGAGAAAAGACAGACCGATCACTCTCTCGGACATGCATAGACTATTCTGAACTCAGAAATGGAGAAAAAATTAAGTTGATCACCTTTACGCTGCCATTTTGGGCTTTCGCAAATGCCTCGGCAGTCGGAGCGAAGACGGTGAATGGGCCACGGCCTTTCAAGGAGATGTCGGCTCTCTGCAAACGGAATTCAACCCAGTTACAATTTCAACAGGTTTGCATCAGTAAGAAACTTGCATGATTTGAAGTGCCCACATGATCATCACTTACCATCAACAAAAGGTAAAACTCTCTTAATTTCCTGGTGATAAGTTCCTGGAAAGGTAAATGAAAAAGAATAGTGAAAAATAGTGTGTATGCACCTAGATTTGTGTGCACGGACGTGTCAACAGCTCCTGTCCGCCTCACCTTTCCCACGGTGCCTTTACAGGTAGTGCCATCTCCTATGTAGGAAGTGATACATGTGCACGTGCGTACACCCGGGCCGGTCATGTTACACCTGGCGTACCTGTGACACTCCCCGTTTTTCTGGCAACAACATAAGTGTACAATTAAAATCTTAATTAAATATATATCTTTTTTTTTTGGTTGGACACTATATAACACAGCAGTATCATTAAAGGGCATTGAAATTATAACAAATGAATATAATGAATTACAGTAAGAGAGTCAAACTGCAGCAGGGTACCTTTCGACAGAGGTCAATCATCTTACAGTTCTGTCCGTCTCCTGAGTAGCCTTGACTGCAAACGCAGGACGTCTGCAGAGAGAGATCATTGATGAAAAACAGTAACCATGGCGTCCCCCACAAATGATGCGGTCACCCTCTGGACCAATCAGTAACAAGTTATACAAACGTAAAAAAAAGGTTGTGACAGAGATTGTCTTCTTTTTTTTGGTATTTGTGGCGCCCTCTAGTGGTTGATTGCACAAATGATGCAGACACCCCTGGGGGCCAAACAGTAAGAATAAACTAAAAACCTTAACATGCTATGGTGGCCCTGAAGTGAATTGTGTGTCCAATCAGCAACAAGGATTCGTTGTTCAATAAGTGCCTACCCTTTCCGGTTCGAGTCACTTGAATTACTGACTTGCCGTTGTGTCTTCTGACTTGGTTTGTCTGACTTGTTCATTTGTTTGTCACCTCAGGGCCACCGTAGAAAACTGTTTTTCATGACTGATGATAATTCCCTAATTTCAGACAGGCAAATAGGTAATTTACTTTATTGGGTCCGACATGAATACAGTCGGCGTTGGCGTGGCAGGGTGCGTTTCCTTCCAGACAGGGGTTTATCTCTGCGGGGAAACAGCACATGCATGGTACAATCAGCACCCCTCTCTTCCCAACAAAGTGAACTGTCCCAACTTGCTTCAAATACCATATTTCACATAAAAAATAATATGAACCAAAAACATACACTGCTGTTCGTAATATTTATGCAGCTCACTGCATATGGTTTGCATTGTTTCTTACATCTTAAGCACAATAACACATTGAAATAGCCTACCTACCCACACACACCAGGCCATCACCGGCATACCCCGGGTTGCACACACAGTCCCGACGGCCTGGCCGAGTCCTCTTACACACACCGTAGATACTACAGCCTCCATTATCCACTGCACAGGGGTCTTTGGCTACACACACACAAAGGCAGGGTAGGAAGTATAAAAGTAAAGGCAACAACCATATAAAGGAGGTCATAAACAACAATGAAAAGGTCACTCCATAAAAGCAAGTCTATAAAATGAGTTTTAAATGTGATTTAAAACCATGATGCAGATTTAGAAGCATCTTATATAGTCACAAAGCGTCTCCCAACATTTACAAACAATTACATTTTCTTTCTTCTCACCTTTACAGTAAGTGCCGTTGCCCTCGAATCCAGCAGCGCAGATACACTGCATGCCCGACGGCTTGATGACACAACTGTCACACAGTGGACGGATACAAAAAACAAACACAACATCCTCTGTTCAGTCTCAATAAGTCTCACGCAAAAGCCAGACAGATGTAGATGAAGGCATTTATTTTCAGCTTGTGTTTTTTATCGTCCACTTACTTTGCACTGGTGTGGCATTTCACCGAGCCACACAGCTCATCGACTTTGAATTCGATCACTGCAACAGGATAAACAGACAGCTCAGTCTCCGGTACACATCTCTCTAACGTTACGCTATGACATCTCAAATTGAGCTTTATGTTCATACTTTCATCACATAGGATGCCTTTCCATCCCAAGTCGCACTCGCACGTCCCGTCCCCCTTCAAGCCGTCATTGCACTGGCCATGCTTACATGGACACTCTGCAGAGAGAAAGAGAGAGAGAGGCGTAGGAAATTCCCAGCTGGTATGTCATGGTAGGTCACACCCATGAGTCACACCCATGACAATTAGCTGTTGCATGGCCCCATGCAACAGCTAATTCTCATTTAGCAATATTAGCTGGCTAGTTAGCATAGAACGTTAGCAACTGTAAATGCAACTTTCCATTCCCGATGTTTAACCTTTTTCCACACAGGGGTTTTGGTAGATTTAAGGTCATGCTATGCTGTACCTAGTGTATTTTGAAGTTCATGAACATGCAAAAAGTATACTAAGTGGGCGTCAGATAACTTGGAAACCTCCCACTGGCCATCCCAATTGCATTTTTTCTAGTAGGAAGTCCAAACGTCAGACTTTCCGACATCTCTACAGCGCAGAATAAGCGTTTAGCATTTCACTACTTTTTAATAGTTTGCTATTACCAAATGCCTTACCTTGATCACAGTGGATGCCGTATTTGCCCGTCTGGCAGGTTTCACAGGCCGTTCCGTTGAAACCTTGGTTACACTGGCAGATGCCCGTTCCGTTAGTCCCGTCTATACACACCCCGTTACCGAAGCATGGCTGGCCCTTCGCCCCTGGGCATTGTTCACAGTGCTCTCCAAAGAACCCACCACAGCACTTACGCATCTGCACATAAAAGAGATTTTTACAAGGAACCTTTCGTATGTGGAGGACAGAGGCCACATCATCAACACATATCTATGTCTGTTTTGTCCGTCGACTTGTTTCACGTACAATGTTTGTCTTTACGCAGGTGACCTTGCAGCCAATGGTGAGCAGTCGGTCGCCATCATACACGCGACTGAACATACACTTCCTCCTCTGTACTGATTTCTGCAGGGAACACAAAGCATTACGGCCCACATGCAATGTACATGCACAATTTGTAGTTGGGTTTGAATGTCAGAAAATCCTACCATTGGTGTCGTTCCATTTGGGCAGCCCTTGCCTTGTGGGTAGAAACAATCCTGACAGGTTCCCTTTGGATAAAAGATTTTATTATTCAACATCATTTTGATTTCAACCAATAGAGGCTTTGCATTTTCTTCATAAATCTCCAAACACGACTGGCGCCATTGTGGAGGTCCAATGGAGAATTGGCTGTGTGCAGAATTGTAGTGTAAGTCAATTCAGTAATGTAGTGAATAGTCTGATAGGGGAGAATTGTTTCCAAATTTAAGTGATTGTGACACAAGGAACTATCTTGTCTTTAGGCCGTATCCTAGTCCCTACTCCGAAACGCTCTAGGTTGTTAAGCTAACTAGCTAGCAAGCTAATTTAGCAAAGTACCCAACGTTAACGCTAACATGCAACTACCAGATGCGAGAGGACCTCACACTCACCAACGGAAGAAAAACAAACTCCTCAAATCGAGATAGTGGAATACAAAAATGCCATGTTTATTCTACATCTGACCAACAAATACAATGTGCTCAGGTGAAACAGTGCACACAGTTTTCAGGTTACCTCAAGAGTCAAAGACAGTACAGAAATTATACACGTGTATTCAGTTCTTTTGAGACGGCCAAGATGTACGTTGAGAAATGCAATCAGCTGTTTGCAGTCATTGTTACCCAAGAGCCGAGGACCTCCAATATGGCCGCCTGAGGGTGCGTTTCATCAACTGAAACCCCTCTATAAGGTGAACATACGACTTACCATAATTTGCTGGAATTGTGCCTTGTCACAGCGATTCCTGTTGATCTCCAGAACTGACAACAGGCCGTGAATCACCCCTTTATCAGTCATTATGTTGGACACGTTCACTTGAGCTTCATTGACAAACAACTGGAAAGGATAGGAGAGGTGAAAGAGAAGTGAGAAAACGAAAAGAAAGAGAACCAAATTAGATTGTTGACATTAAGTTAACTCATTATTAAATGCTCAAGTGTATCCACGATAGAAACTTTCTAGTATTGGTTTGTGTCAGCCTGGTTGTTTGGTTGTTGTCTAGCTAGTTCGCTAGCCTTGCAGGGAGCCCTGAGCCCTGGGAACATAGATACGCTCCCACCTTGCAAGCTAGTTGGATCTCTAATGGCAAAAGAAACATCAATATAGGAATGCTATTCAATAAAGGGTCTTTTAATCACAGACTGAATAATGACATGGATTTCCGGGTCTTGTTATAACCTATTTATTTATATCTTAATTATATATTTTACCTTGTCTACTTCTTGCTTTTACTGTGGATTTTTCCACCAGTAGTTAAGTTAAGTTAAGTAAAGTTTCAACAAAGTAACAGCACTTCTACTTCAGCAGGATATTTGGATATTTTTCCACCCCTGCCAAAATGTATGTGGCAGGGAAGTGATTCAGACCGTCACCTTTCCGTTCCGGGGGAAGATGCTCAGCTGGTAGGCGAACCCCAGCATGGTCTCCTTATACCCACCGGCCTGCAGGTCTGTCTTCAAAAGCCGCTCTGACGCTACCATGTGGTAGCGTGTTGTGTTCACATCCTGCCATAAGTATAGACACAGGGTTCATACTTTTAAATCCTATGATCACTATGATGCACACACACAAAAACACACACATGCATAACAGTTGTTTTACACTACCATAGCTGTTGCAGACATTTTTATGAGGTACTCTTTGATAGCACTGTCTGTTGGGGCGAAGATCGTGTACTCATCTGCTTCCTCGACCTCATCTGTCAGGTTATGTTCCTGAAAAGGAGACGCGTTCAGACCGTCTGTGATTTCAAACATCAGCTTTTTACTACAGTTAAGTTAATGCGGAGAAATATGAGTATGAGCTCCAAGTGGAACTGAAAAAAAAGGTGACAGTAAACATTCAATTTGAATAAAAAGAGCACTTCCTAGTCTCTGTACATACGACGAGGTAAGATCTGAACAGGGAAAACTCTGGCCTCAGAGCGAGCAGCTCCAGTAGTCCTTCACTCAGCTTCCTGTCAGGAACCAAAACCTGGAGGAGATACACGAAGATAGGGAAGGGTATTAAAAATAAGCAGTGACAAGGGAAAAGAATCCTTCTGCATGTCTTTAGCGGGAGCTGTAACCTGCACTTCTGAACGGATCAACGTCAGCAATGTACCTTATCAATGACATGTATCAATCCATTGGTTGCAGCTACATTCGCTGTAGTGACGGTCGCTCCCCCAATCACTGTGGACTGACAGGACAACACAGCGTTAACTCCATGTTCCCTGTCAACTCTGATCTCACCAAAGAGAATAATGTGATAGACTCATAATATAGACCTAGACCTGGCAGACCAAGCTCACTTCCCCACCTAGCATTGTAATGTCTTGTCCCTCACCATCTTTGGCCTCACTTCTCTGGACTAACCTTATTAGTGGTTGAAATGGGAAGTGTTGTCTTGAGAAGGGAAGTGACTTGTGAAGTGTTGCGCAGGGTGGATAATGGATAGTTTCCTGGGATCATGTGATTTCTGCCAGGAGGAGAATCAGAATAGATGACAACTGTTACAAATACACCTACAGCAAGTTGCTGGAATTCCTCTCGTTCATAAAATATTCAACTCAACGCAGTTAACGATGCTAAAATAATCTCTTAACAGTGCAAAGAACCAACAAAAGAGTAATTTCAAAATGAGCTAATGCTCCAGGTCGGCTGGGTTTGTTACCTGACGATGCTTGGCAGGTTGCCCTTGCTGGTCCAGAAGTTCTTGTCGTCCTTGGACATTTCATCAATGGCTCCTAAGGTCGGCACCAGGAGGGTGACGTTCTGCTCCGACAGAGACTGGGACACACCTGAGTCCTGGGACAGGAGGACACACGGGAAGAAATCTAAACTCTAAGAACTCAGGAACAACTAGAGGAAAACTTTTAACTCTAGAGATTTAGATTCAGATCTTCATGTTACGTACAGTTACCCATCGGATGAACTCAGTGGCTTCTGGGAGAGCCATCAGCTCCTGCAATCGCAATGAATTCAGGTTGTTAGACAGATAGATTAACTGTGGTTGAGATAGCCATGATTTATTAGCAACTAACCTGTTCAACGGTGCCGTAGCACACTTCTCCATTCCCTACGTATCCTTCCTCACACACACACTTCCACTGACCAGACAGCAAGCGGCAGCTGGCCTAGAGAGCAGAGGGGGAAAAAAATCAAGGCTTGATATTTCCCTCCCATTTTATTCAGCTTTACAGCCGAATAAAATCATCAATCTAGTTCAGAACTAAAAAGAAATAGGCCTGAGATAGTCTAAAGGAAAAATCCACCCTAAAACACTTGGATAACACCATGGATAACTGGCCAAACGTAGATGATGTGACGTCCCGTTGAGATATTTCCAGTGCAGCTACAACGGAGTTTGGCACTGTAGCAGGTATTATTCTCTCTCCACTCTCACTTTTTCATGACTGGAAAAACCTACATGTATACATGACAGAGATCCCCCATTCTCTGGAGGTTCAGAGGCCTCAGAGAGGAAAACGCCTGAACTGAAGTAGAAGTAGACGAGGCAGGTTGAGGGAAAGTGGGTACAACAAAAAAGTGTCCAAGGGTGGATTTTTCCTTTAAGAAGCCAAAATATACACTATATTGATCCGATCCGATCCGAGCCCTTGCCCATAAGAAGCCTTGCTACCCACCGCGTAATGGCAACCTCCGTTTTGGGTCACACACCGATTGACCGCTTCACAGTCTCTCCCATTGCCTTTGTAACCCGCCTTACACATACAGTCGCTCTGCAGAACAGGACCAAAACAGCACAATGTCTCTCACAATGTGACTCTGTTGGGTCGGTGTTAGTTAATATCTGTGAGAGGATGCCGGTGTCATTCCTCCTTACCTGCCCAGGCCCTATGTAGATGCAGGTGGCATTGGGGTGGCAGCCCCCCCTGTCCGGGCTGTCACATTTGTTGATGGGCTGGCACTCATCCCCATCCGCCCTCCAGCCTGTCAGACACTGGCACGAGTGTGTACTTGGTCCCGTCTTGATACACTTGGCCTACAGGGGGCAGAACACAGCACACGTTCGCAGAAATGGAGACCTATGTCTATGACTCATCTTATGTTCTTACATAAGTGATAATGTGTTGTATTTTCACCATGACACTATCCATGTCATTAAGGGCTTTCGGTGTAATTGCATCAGGAAATGAAACAACTTGCGACTTACATTTACACTGCAGCCACCTCGAAGTGGTGGGGCACACGGGTCTCTTTCCACACAGGTGATACCGTCACCCTGGTAGCCAGGTTTACATACACACCTAAAAACAAACTCAGCAGTTACATTGAAAAAAAATACTACACACAAATAATACACGCTTTTATTTTATTGACATTTACGCACTTTGTTGCCCCCTCGTTGAAGTCACAGTCTGCATGGGCGTGGCAGAACTGAACACTGGCACCGCAGGCCTGGGTTTTGCGCTCACAGTACAGCCCGGTGTAGCCCGACAGGCAGGAGTTCGCCTTGCATCGCCCGTCTGCCTCGGGGTGGCTATCACACTGCCCGTGGATGCAGTCGCAAGCTGAGGGACAGGAGGACATGGCCAATTCCATCACCCGCAGACACCAGAGCAAACCACTGACTGATGGAGCAAGAAGCCTCAGTTGACTTACTTTTGTCACAGTTAGGTCCATATTTGTTGGGGTTGGTGCAGTACTGGCATCGGGAGCCTCTGAAGTTGGGCTCACAGATACAGGTTCCATTTCCTCCAATTCCCTCCATACACTGAATCACACAAGACAAGACAACTTTTTGGTATCAAATTAGCAGTATAAGCAAAGCCCTTTCCTAATCCAGTGGAAGGGGCTTTATTAAGCAATACAGATTTTGATTCAATGCAGTGATGGGCCTGTCACTGACCTGTCCATGCCCGGAGCAGGGGGTCTGGAATCCCCCTGGACAGGGGGTGCACTCTGGCCCATAGAAACCCTTACAGCACCCTGGTGTCTGGGTAGAAGGAGGTACAGGTCATTTAAAGGGGCCCTATTACAGGAATTCAAATTTTACTATATAAAGGTATTATGAAAGATGTCTAGTGAAGGCACTGTGATTTTGATTTTGCTTGAGTGGTTGAATTAAAAAAAATCATTGCATTTTCAGAAATCCATCCGGGCAATTTCTGACTAACTCAGTCAATGAATTACAATAGGACTTGGTCTTGATGGGCTTCCCTCAGTAAGCAATTGTTAAAATTCTTCTAAACAGGCAATCTGGGGCATTTGAACTAACCCCACCCAGTTGGTTTGCCTCATTTGAATTGGAGGAGCTGGTGTTGTTGGCCAATCAGGGTCCAGTATTGTGACAGTCCTGCCTGTGAGGACTTATTTTACAAACTCATTCAATAAATACCCTTTTAACTAAATTACATTTACTTGCAAAATATCATGAAGAATATTATTCTTATCCTGAGCCGTAGTATATGTGAAAACAAAATAATGAAAATTGAATAATACCGCAGCTTTAAACATTCATGTATGAGGTACAGGTATGTCTGAGTATGTCTGTAACCATATGTGTGTCTACCGTGATGGTTGTATTGCAGAGAGGTGAACAGCCTGTGGTGGGGATCATCACAGGTGGGCGACTGATCATGAGAGGGTACACACAGCCATAAATGGAGGAGTCCTACACAACACAAACATTATCACAAACACAGTTCAGGGAAAATATCTAATAATGTTGCTGGTCGTATATTGAGGCAGTTGTTTTTAAAGAGATGTGTTAGCAAGAGAGAGAGAAAGTGTGTGTAAGAAAAGGAGAGTGAAAAAGAGAGAGAGGTCTTACTATGGAAAATCCAGAGGTACATTTGGACAATTTCACTTTTGAGCAGCTGACACATTCACCCTGGGAAAAGAGAGGGACTGTCAAATGTGCAAAAATGCTTCTTCAACGTAAGCATGAACTTCCTGAACACTTTTGCGAGAAAGCCGACGTTTAATTGCTGGGAGGATGGAGTGACACATCTGGGTCCTCACCTTTACTATCTTTGTCTCTGTGGTGTCACACCTATGGGGAAGCACTGGCTCAATGGAGGACGGGGTCAAAACGCCATCCAGCGAATAGAGACGTCCGTTCTTCGCCTCCACATCGGCCTCCAACACTGCCATTCCGTTGACGAGAATCTGACCCTGTGTTTGTGTTACGTGTGTATTGAAAGACATTATGTGTTAGATTCAGACAGGCCCAAAATTTCATCGAGACATGGATAAGGCGCGTTGTTTTATGGGTCTGTGCACTTACATTTGCTGTCACGTTGAACGATAGAACCTGATTGGACATGGTCACAACTCTGTGGCTTGAAACAGCATTATAGACCTCCAGCTTCAAATTCAGGAAGAGACATTGCCATCAGGAGATATCAATAAAAAAATATGGGAATTGGCATGAAATCAATGCAAACCTCAAGTCAGTACACTTTCGTACTCACTGTGGTAGAGGCTATATGGTTCCTTAAAAACGCGACCAGTTTGCTGTGACCCTGGGGTATCAGACAAAAAGCATCACATAGGGCATATACTGTAAATGCATACAATATATACATACATGTGTTCACTGCTACATACTTGAGTAGTGCTAAGGTACTGCAGGTGTCCTTCCTTCATTGCATCAAAGGCTGCACTGGTGGGGGCAAAAACGGTGTATGGACCCGGCAGATCCATGATAAATGCCTGGCTGGCGTTCTGCAAAGCAAGGAAGTGGCGTAAAGCACACCTAAAAGGCTTTAACAGCTTCTTGATTTGAATGACATAAGTAAATGACAATGAAATCAAAAAAAGACAGGCGCCAGTATACATGAACACCAGTTTAAAACCCATCCATAATGCCTGACGAGCAACTTCAGAACAGTTTCATGGCACATTCATGAACACGGATTCAGCCGTCATGTCAGATTTCATAAGGTGTTCATTTAATAATTCATAATAAATTTAACTTAGGTATGTCATTTGTAATGTCACAGTGTCAATTTCAAGATAAAAGTCTTCCAATTGCCATTTTTAACTGAAGACATACATTATAGTTAGCTTTGAAAATGGGTACTTTACAGCGGTTTTGCAGACATTGCACGCAGGTTTGTTATTTGCCTTGCATTTTCATGTGCTTACAGTTTAACCTATTATTTGTTGCTAGCTTACTAGCTACTGGTTGGTTAGCTGTTAATCGTAATAGCTATTGTTAGCTCATGAATTGTCAATATACCTTAGCAGCTCAAGCTGGGTAATGCTAGCTTTCTAGCTCATACAACCTAACAGCGTCCATCTGAGGCCAGTCCCAGTTGTGGCTCTGGTGAGATTTCAGCCTTTCAGTATAGTAAACCTGTTTCAATATCTGAGCTGTATATACTTTAATGTACATACTTCTAATAAAGACTTGAACTTGGAGAATTTGCCATAGTCTGAAAGAATCTTCATCAGGTTTTCCTGTGGAAAAATACACAAGACGTTATGGAACAGTGATAGAGAATATGTGGTTCAAATATCTATGAGGAGCATCTTTTATAACGTGTGTGTGTGTGGTGTCTCTGCACCTCTTTGTCACTTTCCACTGTGGGTGAGACGCTGTCCATCAGCTTATTGATGATGTGGATCATCCCATTGGATGCAATGACATCAGGCTGCTGGATCAGGGCCTTCTTCCTGCTGCCATGGATACGGATTTTTGTCTCAGCATCCTGTGATGAAAGTAAAAGATGTTCTGTTTTTAGATGGCATCTGGATGGGACAGTGAATAAAATCCAACTTATTCACAAGGCAACACCTTGGGTAATATTTCAGAAGGAGAATTGAAGACAACCTCCAAGTGAACTTCCCCAGACAAACATTTTGATTGGACACATTTAACACCTCATAAGGAAGGACGGGGGGGATGGTGGATGGAGGAAGAAAGAGACAGGAAAGGAAACAGGGTCAGTCTTAGGACACGTACAGCCATGTGTTTCCACCCTCACTTCCTGCACACACACACACACACACATAGGATCACCATTAACACAAGACCGAGCAGTAAAGGTCCAGTAGTGCGAGGGTCTCATTATTAATAGTGACTTGATTATTGTGTTAGACTTAGCTGCCTGTAGCTCACCTTCTATCACGACTAGGGCTATCACTAAATTTGATGCCAAGACCAAAAGTGGTGGTGCTGAAAATAAAAAACCTGAAATTTACGAGTAAATATGATGTTTTCTGTGGACAGAAAATGTCTAAACTGTTAAATACTTCACTCCAGCTAAATTGACATAATTGACATAACTACCAAACAAATAGATATCCGCTCTTTGTCTCTCACCCCCCCTGTGGTGTCAGTCTCGCCAGCTTTGCCAGTCAGGGTGTAGTAGATGTCCCCTTTCTTCAGCATGTCGAAGGACATTTCCCCAGCGACTATGTGCAGCTTGCACAGGTATTTAGCTTTGGAGGAGTCGGCCATTAGAGTGTTCAGCTAAGGCGGCAAGGAGAAAAAAACAACTCACTTACAGAACACGTACATCAGAGCACATTAATAACCTTAAATATGTGAGCAGTGGTAGCCTAGAGCAGGAGTTTCCATGGGATGGATCCCCAAAATAGACACATTAGGCTGCATACTTCTGCGAATGTGTATAAATGTGAAGTAGGGCGTTGTTGGAAAAGTGTGCTCAGTTGAATTTCCCTGGAAAAATGACGGTGAAAACACATTCATCCTCAAACAAGGTAGATAAGACTGCTATCCACCGATTACTATTTGGTGTATATATGTGATTCTCTGTGCAACAGCTCACCGGAGATCCCCGGAAGCCTTTGTTGATCGGGACGAAAACAGTGAAAGGGCCTAAATTGCGCAAGGGCCAGGATAGAGAACCTGAAAAAGACAGACAGAGAAACGGCAACACAGAGGAAATGAGAAGAGAGCCAGAACCAGACAGAATGATGGATGTCAACCAAAACAGTGGCGTGCTGGTTGAGGCGTACCGAAGAGTGTGATGGCATTGCTGAGCTGACCCGTCAACTGGCCACCGGGCTCTGTATTCAGCTCACTGAGACGCTCCATGATGTTGCCGTAGCAAACCTTCCCATTGCCGAGGTAGCCTTGGCGACAGGTGCACCTGCAGGAGAGGGATAGTCAGGGTGATGTATGTCGCTGGAATACTGTAACACCGTATTTTCTATGGATGAATAGAAAGTCACTGACTCTACTCTCCCCGGTCCCACGGTAGAGCAGTTGGCGTTCTTGTGGCAGGAGTCGGGTTTGCAGGCCTCCTTCATGCTGCACCTCACCCCATTCTCCAAATGTTCAAACCCAGTAAGACACTCGCAGTGAGACTACGGGGCACACAGAACACAGCAGATGTGGGAGTCACATATACCCATATAGTAATGTAAGTATACACCCGGCAATGTTGCTTTAATGCTCCTAATGTGACGTCGACTGATACCTCACACACACACGTATCAGATACACACTCACCTTCCCGGGGCCGTCGTACACACAGCGGGTGGTAAGGACGGAGCAGCCGCCATTGTTGGTCTGGCATGGGTCAATGGGCATACAGACACGGCCGTCCCCGCTGTAGCCCTCAGCACAGGCACAGAGGTGTGTGTTGGGGCCGGTGTGGACACAGGTGGCGTGGACGTGACAGACCTGCTGTAGACACGGGTTTATGGCTGGGGGAATTGGAACAAAAAGGAAAAGCCAAAAGTCGTTACTCCTTTTTTACTCTTCTTAAAGGAATACACCAAGTTTTCGTTTTTTCCTATTCAGTGTAACCATTAGGTGATAGCCAAGCGGATATGTCTGGCAATCTTTTGTAGGAGATATATGATATATGATATGATAATTCCAAACTAGCAGGGACTACTTTCTTGGAGTGTGACTTTTTCTGTAGAAAGTGAAGGTGGTGGGTGATGGGAGACTGTATATAGCTAAAATCACCTGAAATATTTCCAGAAATAAACCTGGCTACATCAGATATATTGAGTTAATAACATTTCTTTCTTTTTTTAAATTATTGAATCAACAGGCCATATAATTATTGCCTGCTTACTTGGAATAATGCTAGTAACATACTATCCCTCAACATAGTGCACGCTAAAGTGTTAGCATGGAGCACCAGAACCAACGATCTATGTCTATGTTCTCATCACTTAATGGCTAAGTTGACCAACAGGCCAATCTCCCAAAAACACCAAATAAGCATATACGATCTGAG
>CABFOQ010024520.1:0-17016 GCA_900660455.1 Gephyroberyx darwinii
CTCACTGGATACACAGAACTCTGAAAACAAAAAAGGTGTAATTGTACTCCTTACAATACCTGAGAAGTTTTTAATCTTCCATTGTCAGAAAAAAGTATAATTTGTCTCATCGTGTATGATTTTTATCATGTAGCATCCTCAAAAGGCTCTTTACTGTACCATTTTAACATGCTGTAATAGTCATAGATAATAGTTAACATTGGATGGACACAGACAGCCAATGGACTGCTGGTTGAAAACTGGATGAAAGGTCAAACAGCCAATAGACATCGCCACAGGAAAGAAGGGGCTTAAATGACACTGCGAGACACGTTTCTTTGGATTGGGTATATCTGTTAGCAGGAAAGGTCTCAGGGAAATCAATAAAGTAGTGAAGCAGAGCATGGATTTGGTTCAGAGTATAACTACTCATTATCAAAAGGACTGGAAGGCACAGATAGGGCATTTTAATTTGCTCATGACATTCACCCTTGCAATGTTACCGCCAAAGGTGACACCAGTGATGACCTTTACATTTGTGGACAAGGAAGACTGTATCAAATGGCAGCGCACACAATCTCAGCTAGTGTTGTAAGTGTGTGCCCCCCCCTCCTCCATTCAGGTCAAACTATCAAAAAAATGCACGGGCAGGAATCCACTTTGTCTGAAAAGTGGAATTCACCTTTAATTCTCTTCACTTTCGGTATGAAAAGAAGAGAAAGGTCTATTGAACTTTGTCACCGAGAGCACTGAGATTTCAGCTCTGAATTACTCCATTATGGTACATGTTTATTATAGGAGCAGCAGGAGTTGAAAATGTCTCGGTCTGCACGCACACACGCACACACACACACGGCAACGCAATACTAAAGAGCACAAAACCTGTGACATAAGATCAACTCCAGCATCTCAGAACACCCTTTTTTCCCCCAAAATATCGATTACATTATGCATGGAAAATCACTATGATAAAAAAAATACATATACCATTAAAATCTTTTTACAATTGCAGGGTTTTAATCAAGCTTAAAAAAAAAAAATCAAAGGAAAAAACGATTGAGGGAACAAAGTGACATCAAAAGCCGTATCTCTGGTGGTGGTTTCACTGAAAAACCAGGAGCCTTACCTTATTTCCTGAGGCTTGGTGCTGGACTGGTGAGAACTAACTAGCTCCTGTGGTAGCAAGCAGCCCTTTACCGTGCTCCATGACAACCTCTGAAGCCCGTGAAGGACGACTGCTCCACATGCATCAAGGTCCTCGTCATTCAATCCTGCTCCGCTGTTACAAAGGCTGCCCAATATATAGAGAGCAGTTAGCTATTGCCATGGAGCCCCGGGCTCAGCCCGCGGGTCAGGAGCACATGGAGTACAGCCAGCAGCGGCTAACAGTTCACACAAACACACACACGAGTAAAAATACAAGGGGCCATAGCATGAGATCACCACTCTCTGTCCTATTGAAGGTGGTGTTGGCGTCATTGACAACTTTCATGTTTGCCCTCATGGAGATATGTATATAATTGGGCTTGGAAAGAGTTAGGAAGTTTCCCTTCGCCACATTTATCCATAAATACTTTGGAACGAGAGCTGCAGTAATGGCAAATGAATCACGCTATGAAATATAAAAGGCTTCTGAAAAAGAAACCCAGTCTAATGAAATATGACCACTCCATCCTCCATCTCCACGACTCCCAATTGCTGAGACCAATAATTAACAGCAAAGCGTGGTTACTATAACAATCCAGTATGTTTGAAAACCCCTCAGAAATGAAGACGTGTGTGTGTGCGTGCGTGTGCGTGTGCGTGTGCGTGTGCGTGTGTGTGTCTGTGTGTGTGTTTGTGTGTGTGTGTGTGTGTAGAGTGATGACACTTCATCTAAAGTGAGAGCCCTTGGTAGAAGAATAATACGTTTTCCTCCGGATCTGCAGAAACCCCTTGGGATGATCATTAAAAGAAATACTGCATCTAGACTGGGAGAGAGAAGATAAAAAGTTTAAAGAAAGATCCCTGTACCTGATAATTTCACTGAGTTTTCTCCCATCAATCGAAGAGTCCCAGTAGACATTTGTCTGTTCACCGTGGAATCGTCCTTCGATGCTCTCCAGCAGATGAAAGAGTCCTTCTGGGGAGAGTCTGAAAGAACATTACCCATTAAACTGCTGAAAGGAAATAAAGAAGGATGAGGTAATTTGATCAATAGTCCAACTATTTGTAAGAAGAGGATGCCATTTGATCAGAAATTCTGTGATATGTTTTTTTTTCTCCAGGTGACTTCCTTGAGGTCCTCAAGGACTGCTGGAGGAATCTGGAGGAATGCCACTGCCACAGCTTGGACCTTCAACGATTCAAATAATTTGTACTGATGGTGAAGGAACGACAGGATGCACAGGCAAACTCTACAAAAGCTTGTTGTTCATTATAAAAGCTAGTAGAATTAGATGCCTACTGCAAAAGTAGAACTTAGAACTTAGAAATTCTTTCAGTTAAACGGCAGAATAAAGTTATTATACATTATGTAAAATGTAATGAGTAAAAGAAAATCCATAGACATGAAAATAATAACAACTCTGAAATAAAACCCCACATTCAATTAAAAGTAAGAAAAGTAAAAAGGTTCCAAGAAAAAAAAAAACTCAAGATGATTTCTTTTGGTGAGAGATTTACACTTTAATCTGACCATGTGTGAGCCTGCAAGATGAGAAATGGATGCCTAATGCATGTGGATATTGGGAATCCATCTCTTTCTTGAGCATTAAGCTCTGGGTGGCCTTCATTGAATTCACCCAGAAACCCCAAGCAGAGAGATCCTGAGCCCCCCTACATAAAAGGGCCCAAAAAGAATTTATGACAATCTGTAATGGGCTCCCGGGTTAGGGGTCAGCAAACAATTGCTCCTTCTCTTTTGCAGGTTGTTTCCTGGTAACATCATGATTAAGCTGGCAGCTCGAATTATATCCATGACATTCTGTGTGCTATCCATCTGTGCTAAGTCCTCTCCAATGTGGCTGAAGTAGCATAGGCAAAAGCTCTGTCTTTTTTACCTCCCTCAATCGCCAGCGTGGGCCTTGAAAAATTCATCATCTTTCCCTTTCCACTTTATTTGTCAATGCTCTTCAAAAAGAGACCTTTAGAGAGGGAAAAAGAGAAGTTGTTGTGTGTTGCCGCAGACCTCTCTCCCTCGCTCACTATATTGTTGCTAGGTTTCATGGTGAGGTCTCCAACCTCACTTTAGCTGCTGCTGTTTGTCATCATCAGGGGTGTATTGTTAGCTCGGAGAAAGAGGTCAGCCTCTCTGCAGTGATATTGCTCTACAGTGTGCAGCACCGTCTCAGGGGTGATTTACCATGTGGAATGGCCATTGAGTGATTGGTGTCAGGGGGATCTCACCACACTGACACAGACAGAAAATAAAACAGGCCAAGTTATGGGAAAATATACCACATGTATTAATAGCACAGGGAGGGCAGGGGCTGCAAGAGTAAATTTAAGATCTGTCTTAGCACATGGCTAGCACACAAACTACTAAGTGCTGTATGTCAGTGCGCAATAGGTTAATTGAGACTTCGAGCATCAAGCCACACAGAAACACTGTCGTGCACAAACAAGCATTCTTCACTCTCAAGGAGCAAAAATAATTCTCCACATTGTTTCTGATACAGACAAAGCAAACTACATTTTGAAATAAAGCATCTGCCTAATTGACAATGCCATGAATGGTTCTTCGTGTTTGTGGCTACAGTAAAATAGTTTGTATTATTTTCCATGACAATATGCAACTGAAGGGCATCAAGGAAATAAAAGATAGGATAGTAAACACGCATAGATAGGCAACAAAAGGATAGAGACAACATAGAAAATAACCACTGGGAATGTCCCTGAGAAGAGGGTGGAGAACCTATAAAATTGAGTTTTCGTTTTACTTTTCAAGAGCATAAGTGCTCGTGCACGTTTAGAAAAAATATTGCAGGGAAAATGCAGAGGTTGTGGGCACAAATATTCAGGTGGGCTTTTCTGTGGCTGTAACCCCATCCAAAATTATCCTTCAACTCAGAGGCCATCAGCACGCTAAGGATTTGTGGCTGTGAGTGCTGTCCACATGCCCACCCTCCAGAACACTCTATGGCGCTACAAATTTCCTCCTCCACTGCAGACTTCCTGAGGTCTCTCAAGCAGAAAATTGCTCTGTTACAGCATTATCTTGGATTATGGCAATATTGTCCGTCACGGGTCCTGCGCTCTCCCTATAAGGTGCATCACTCCCACCACCGTAGCTGCTGCCGAGCTGCACAGAGCATGGTGGCATGGAGTTTAACTCCCACAATCCTCTGTCAGCCACAGATGTGATGGTGGCGAGGTGTTTGGTGTCTTTACCACTCCTATCATTAACAGCCTCCTTTAGTTTAGCGTGGCCACTGAACATTCTCCTCTGTTAGCTTGCTTAGCTACTTTTAGCATGTGTTGGTTTAATATACTCAAAAACTGACTCAATTGTGCACATTGTCTTGAGAGCATGCGCCATAGATACATACCTTTCTATGGTTTCTGCTGGAGGTATGAAATCATGATTTAATTGTCTGTTCTTGGTCTCCTCAGAGTGGAAGGACGATTCCTGACTGTGCTGACTGTTGTTACCACTCCCTCCAGATGCGACGCTCTTCTCCGGTGCCACTCCGGCAGTGGAGATGGCATCTAGGTGAGCCACACCCTCAGGTAGATCCTTTTCCAGCTCAGAATCGGTCAGAGAAATGGAGAGCTCACTAGCACTGCTCATTGACAACTTCACGCTAGAGCTCGGTGTGCTGATGCTCTTGCGAAGACAGCGCAAGGTATCTGGATAAGTCATTTTAAGTGTTAAAAGGGAGTAATAAACTACATTCAACTGCAAATTTGCTGATGATAAATAGAAAACAGAATATCTTTGTCCCACTAAAAAGACTAGAAAATAGCATGATGCAATAACTTTGAGGAATAATACTGCAAACCTGGGGCATCTTGAGATTCTTTTCCAAAATGGGTTTCAGGCATCGAACGGCTCAGACCTCTCTCTGCTTCCTCTATTATGGGCAGCTGATGGACAACCTCTCGGGAGTCAGTGTATTGTGCAGGGGAACTCTCGGCCCACATGGGGCTAATGCTGCTGGGAGATGAAGGATTCTTCTTGGGGCTCGTCAAGGTCACTGGAGGTGAGGGCGCTTGTTCATCATCACCTCCAAAAAGCACACCGCCAGCTGAGCCTGTTAAGGCGCAAACAGATGGGAGCACTGCCACCGTCCTTTCATGTTTGTCACTCAAATTACAGCCGTCGGGGGAATCGTTTGAGCCTGAAATGTCATCTGATAAATGCGCTCGGTTGTTGGCAGCAGCCTCTCCGCAAACTCTGAAGTCCTTCAAAAGGCCACTTGGTAGACGTTCAGGGGAGTGCATGCAGCGATTGGGTGAACGATGCAATGCTTGGTCTGAGTGTACACTTGTGGTGGCAGCTTCAGCGGCAGACCCTCTGAAGGTCTGGCGCCCCATGAATATTACTGCTGCTGGTTGTTTAAAATCCACAGTCGGGTGAGAGGGGGAGTCAACCTGGTACTGTCTATGTAAAGCATCAACCTGTAAATATAAAATAAGAGTCCACTGTTTTAACTCCAGTATCACTGTCAAAACCAAAACCTTTATACTACAGCACAGATAATCATGACAAATAAGCCAAAATGATGGCAAGACTGTTGGATATGGTTCTTGGACACCCCCTGCTCACTAAAGTAAAAAAAAAAAAAAAAGAGGATTTTTCCAAGCAGCTCATGAATTTACATTTGTATAAATTTAGCATGAAACGTTAAACTAAAATAAATGAAGTTAAATGGGTTTATCTCTTAAGAAATTCAACTCAAGTGTGTAAAACTATCCGCTTTTCAATTTTGAATAAGGGTAGCTTATTTGGGCCAAGGTCAGAATTCTCTTCACACCATCTTTCAGAAGAATGTTTCAGGATCAATGTTTTAACTTTTAATCTTATTAGAAATCCTTTACGCAAGGTTTGATTCATGTCTGCAATGTCACCGAGGGGGGGGGAGAGCACAGCAAAAAAAGCCTCCCTCCAAACATAATAACAAAAAGCATGGCTTCTGTTTCTTTTCTGATAAGCGTCTTAAATACCAAACAGTTAGCTGCTTAATAACATTCACTGTAAACCATGCAGCCTGCCCAGCAGATCCACAAAGTAGGTAAAAAAGAGGAAAAGTTAATTTCTTGGCTGAGTGATTCCATCGGTAGCTGCAGGGCAAAGTAGAAAGTGTTTCACTAAAGTAGCAATTGATTCTTCTATCAATCTGCGGCACGCGTGTGCTCTTCCAAGGAATGTATTAAATATGAAAATCATATCCCGTTATCATCTGTCTCCAGCTTTCAGCCCGGTAAGCTTCCCTTAATGAATGCTGCAGCCTGAGGGACATGCACACTGCCAGCCAATGGCTTGTATGCATAATGGAGTGACGGTACCATTTTCCTCATTACAATATCGACAGGCTGAGGGGGGTTTTGCACACAGTTACAAGTGACTGCTCTAGACAGCATGCTCCAAGTTATTATGAGATGTCTTAGACATTTCATCTAAAAGAGCTTTAACTGCTTTAAGTGAAGGCAGAAAGCAGCTATGGTTTGAACTACATTGCTTGTACAGATGCACCAGCTAGGATTAGACACCTGCGCTATTACAGATACAGTTTAAATGTAGACTCCTCTACAGATTTACCCTGCATAATGTCTACTTTTCTTTGTTGTTCTAAACCTGAAAACACAGCTTGACAGAATTGCGATTTGCATTATCCTTGTAAACATTACAAAAAAGGCTTTCTTTAGGCTATACAACAAAATGTGTAAAATGCCAAGAATTGAAAATTGTACAATGCACAGTAGAAAATCTATGTTTGTTGTTTGATCTGAATGATTTGAGGTAAAAAAAAAATTAATAATAATAATAATAATAAATATTTTTTTTAAAAACAATCGGTCTGGATGCCACACTCTGATAAACAGTGTAATCATGAATGGAAAGAAAACACAAAAAAAGCACATCACATATACACTATTGTTATATAAACAATTAACAATTATTACTGTTACCTTTTCTGCTTCAAGCTCTTGCTCTCTCTTTTCCCTTGTTGCCATCAATCTAGAAAATTTATTATAGCACTCAGCCTGTTAAAAAAAAAAAAACAAGAATAAAAATTCTCATTTTTAAAGACCAAAATTCACTTTCCATTTCTCACACACTGTGGATTCAATGAGATGTTCACCTACTGTACACAGTTGCTTAAGAATTTAAACAATGTGCTGGATAGAAAATAACAATGAAGATATTTCAGACTAACTGACATGTCCCAGGTAATTTGACACTAGACATATGCAAACACTGGGGATTTTGTATATATGATAATGCTGTGTGTTGAACATGATCTGCAAACACACAGGCACGTGGGGTGAAAAAGGAGCTGGTGAAAGTGGCCCAACGTCAAGCGTCAGTCAGTGACAACGGGTTTTCCCAAGTGAGTATCCTCCATGTGGTTGCCAACACTCTAAATCAATTATCTGACAAGCCAGACTGACCGCCTTAATCCCAACTCCAATTAAACAGTCTAATGGTACAGTTAAGGGCACTGGGATTAACTCTAACATCCCAGGCCTTTTCTTCAAAACAATACCAGTTTACACAAAAAAAAGGCACCTTTCAAAAGGACTACCTTAAAATTGCTCAATTGCCTACTCTTGTTATCTATTTGCGCTGGTTCTCCACCAAGCTGTATCGACAATGATTACAAATAATCACAAAGATTACACTAAAGTGAAGACATCAGTGTGTGTGTGTGTGAGGTGTGAAATGTTTTACTTTCAGTCCATTTGGGAAGCAATGTTATTCAGTGTACCCAAAAATGTCAACATTAAAAGAACATAATTGTGGCGATATCCCAGACAAAAGAAACCTGGACAACCAAAATAACAACATAGCCTACATGTAGGACTCATAAAGCATCGAGAGGAAATAAACCAATTGCTTGAGGGGAGAGAGAGCGTAAACCCCTGGAGCACTTCAGAGTCTCTATATTGGGCAATTAACTCAGCGAGTCATAATTAACCAATTTTGTTAATTTGATATTAAGCTGTCAAGCACTGTCGTTGAGTTTTAAGTGATAATCTGACTGGTTCATTGTTTCCTCCCTTGCTCATTTGCTTGTAGTGATAAATTGCACTGTTTGAGTGTTTACTATTGTTACATCAAGCAATTGCTGCTAAATATTCCTCCAGTGTATGAAAATTAGAACATGATAGTAAGACAAATGAGTATAAAAGATGCTTCATTTATACATTTACATCCAGTTTAAAAAATACCACTACACAGTCTGTTTACTATTATGTATTTACTGAACACACAAAACAGTTTTCTACTGAATAAATAAATAGATAAAGTAATTCTGAAAAAGCTGAAATAGTTCAACCTGTGTGGAGCAAAAACACTTTTTATGTTGTATCAAAAATAAAATCATGATGAGTGAAGCTAATCCACTGAACAAATAAAACTGTGTGTGTGTGTCATACTTTTTTTTGGTGCAGGGGGCCACGGTCAGGACCATGTTCCTTCATGCTGATTTCTATGCACTCCACATCTCTCTGAAGCTCAAGATTTCTCATTTTCGCTCGTGTTTCCCTCTCACAGATTTCCTTGAGATAACTGCGCAGTTTGGCACACTTTATCTGGCAGCTGAAGGCAGTGGAGAACTATTATTTAAAAGACACATTATCTACAAGCATTGTCAAAAATAAGAGCTAGACTTTTCAAAAGAAAAAGCTTATGTGTTGTATATTTTAGTCAAATCATATTATCAAGTCTCATATGAACCGCAGCTTTACTGTTCAGATCTAACATTTTAACAGTTTATTTCCAATGAAAACAGGATACATACAAAGAAGCAGTGAGCTAACAACACACGTCCTTACTACAGTCATGTTGTTATAGAGTAAAATATTTCAGATTCACACGTAGGCTTAGGCCTTTTCATTATCTTTTAAATAGCAGACTCAGGTGACTATGCATCTGTAAATAGATGACTTGTACAGTTGCTGAAGCTTTTCAGTCAATGATACTGACTTACTGACAATGATACTGTTATCTCTAAAGGGACTCAAGGCTGTCCTCAGCAATTGAAAGTTAGCAATATGAAAAAGTGTGCAAGATAGTGTAAATGTGATAATAACAACAACAAAGACAAACATTTTTTTGGGGGGGGAGTAATATAGTAACTTAGATTACTCACATTCTTTTATCAGACATGGAGTAAGCAAACAGCTCCCTCTCCAACTCCAGCCTCCGTTTCTCCCTGAGGACAGTCAGAGGGGTTGTCACCAACACAGACCATCGCCGTGGTTTGCTAGGTAGCTGACTAAGTCAACATTATTATAGAGGTTTACAGCTTCTTTCCTACCAATTAACTAACAGTAACTAGTCTGCTAATGATTAACCCGCTCGGCGTATTATTAGCTACAATCTCAACAAAAACACGAGCATACGCTGTAGGTTAGCTAAGGTTAGCTTCTGTTATCTTAAATGCAAGAATAGTCGCTTGATAACTAGCATAACAATGCTGCAAAGCAAAGTGCTGTTGTTACCTAAGGGTAGCGCTAAGATGTAGCACTACAGCATGAAAAGCTAAACGGTAGCCGTGTTTGCGCTAGCTTAGCTCCCTGGCTAACGTTAGCCTGCTTTCTTCTTGCGACAGGCAGCAGGAGGAGGCTACGAGACCGGAGAGACAACAACTCGAGTCCCTGGTCGCTAAGAGGCCTTGTTCTCGTGAAAAAAAGGACGGAAACCTCACCTTTCGTGCATGCTTTGTTGAATAGATCCTATCTTTTCATAATATTGGTCCTCGCTGAGAGCCATGCTCGCTATTTACACTTGCTTGGTGCTGCTGGTGAGAAGAGGAGGCGGGTGAAATGTGTTTACGTTGGTTACCATGAGCACCGTTTCCCAGAAAGCCCTGCTGATAAACACACCGACCACGTGGCGGGAGCTCTTCCCCACACGGCTCTTTTAAAAACAACTTTTCTACACGGGGTAATTATGCTCTTTACAACAACCATACACGTTTCTTATCAAATAAAACATGGAGATGGTAAGGTAAGACAAATGGGACATGTGCCAAGCAAAGATTACAGTCAGGCAGCCTATGTAGGGCCTAAATACTCAGATCTCTAAATATCTACAAAATCAATATCGACAACTCTAAATAATCAGGGCAATTAAGCTCTACATTTATTTATTTTACAGAATATAAATACAATTAAATGTAAATCAACTGAGGAAAAGGAAACGTCTATGATGTTTCCGGGATGAAAAAGGAGACTGAACAAACTTTTAGTCTCTAATTCAACAAATCCTATCATTTTCTGACAAAAATGTCTTAGTGCATGTCTACAATCTGACTGTTGTTTGGGCTAAATGCCAACCATCAGAAGGCTTGCTTTGTCTTTCGCTGATAAGCTTCTCCCTCTCTATCAGATACAATTTCATGTCTTGTTTACTCTGATAGCTACTATATCATCCCCTGATCTTGTTATGCATTTTCAAAGTTCACCACTGACAGCTCTCATAATGTCATTTTTTGACTGCAGCAGCATGTCATTTTGTCAAAGCTACAACACTACATGTCCTTTCTGGATTTCTGTAATTGACAGCCCCTTCAAATGCAGACCCTAATCAAGCAATTTCCCCAATTCCAGTCCCATCAAATTGCTCTTTAGCTGTTGAACTAGGGAGTTTTGTTGTCCTTTTCTCATGCTAATCTCCCCTATTCAGCATCTCTCTGTGGGGCTATTTGTTGTGAAATAAATCCCCTTGTTTGCCTCCTGCATGTATAATTGATATTGTTGCAGGGCTTTTTGTTTGTGCTGTGGAGAGCTGAAAGGCGGTACTTTGGAGGTGATGAAGAAAATGGGACTTCAACATTGCTGCTGAGGCTGAGCTCAACTGAGGTTGGTGCCAGTCAACCTTGTTGGATTTCATAGTGTTGTCGTGATTATATTCACTAGATGATGGCTGGCATTATGGACAACATTGTGAACCGTTGTGCAATAGGGGTGGGCGTATGAGCCCTGCTTATGTGACTAACCTGTCTCAAGACCTGTAGGCTTCCTTCCGGACAGGACACCAGCAAGATGCAATGGTGCCGTGCCTGAGGAAGGGGATTGTGATTGAGGCAGACATTGTATCAGGCCAAGTCTGAACTTGTGACTTAATAAATGTTGGTGAGTATGAGTACAATCACTCTGCATAGACAAATGGTATTGAAAACAAAATGGTCCGCAAATTCTTCCTACCTGCCGCATACTATGCTGTCAAACCTCTTATCTATTTCTTAAACCTCTGAATGAGATTACTCATTCATCTAATTCTGCAATATTCCAACCCTCGCATCAATATTTCTCCCTTAATCGGAATAACTTATATAGCCTAAATCATGAAAAATACAAAGGTTTTCGTTTATTGTAGTAATAAAGTAGCTATAGTCTTTGTAAGTTATGATTTATCAATAAATGCATATATACATTTTTCATTCCATTCATTCGCCCTGCTTATTCATGAGTATTTTTTTTTTTTAGTATTTAGTTTTTAAGGCCTTTGTTTTTTTGTATTTTGTACCTGTACCTTTGTACATTCTTGTGATACTGTTATGTTGCTGCAACCCCAGAATTTCCCCCCGGGGATCAATAAAGTATCTATCTATCTATCTATCTATCTATCTATCTATCTATCTATCTATCTGTCTGTCTACCTATCTATATCATAATGCATGGGTGGGAATACAGAAATTATTTTCTCCCCCTATTTCTAGTTTTATACAGTGTTATTGCGCTGTTCTTTTTTCCTCCCTGCTGTCCCATTGAAGGCATACAATGTATATGGTCATTGATATGCCCTAACAGAGGTCACAATTTGCATGAGAATTAACAGCTAGTAAATTAAATTGATATTCAGCGCACATCTCTGTTGAATCCCTCAGACCTTTGTTCCCCTGCCTGGCAGAGCCCATGTTCAGCCGCTAGCCAGTCAGAAACATCTGTGCAGTTAATAATTTGATAAACAGCTTATACAAATGCCAAATTATCTTCTCTGAACCCCCCTTCCCCCCCTTGTGGGAGACTTGGAACAGTTGGCTCGCCTCTCTCTCTCTCTGTGATGCACATGTTGGGTTTATCTGTCTTTTGTGTCTATTCTTCCATACCTCTGGTTTTCATGGCTCTCCCTTCACTCCTTTCACTATCACTTAGATATTGAAGCAGTGTTTGGGGTTAATTCAAATCCTCAGTTCTCACCTACGACGGAGAGTAAAAGAAAAATGACGTAGGGGTTGCCTATTGTGGCAAATTTTGAAAGGAACTTGGACTGTATGATTGAGTATTTATTGTCCATTCATGCGTTGAACATTTACAAAGAAGTTGTGAACAAAAAATCTGACATTTATCAACACATTTTAACATTTAAAATGTCACTGTAGCTCAACCGAGTTAAAAACTATTGTTTGCCCAGAATTCAGGTGAGTCCCTCTGAAATTGCAAATTAAGGTATGACATATTTTACCAGAGTGCATTCTACATCAGAGTGTAAAAGCTTTCAAGTTTCATGTGTTAATTCAATGGTCACTTGTTTCTATAATTGGCTGATACCATCAGCAGAAGAGATGTGACCGGGCATTTGTAATCGTTTCATCAACTAGGCACTTTGGATTTTCACAAACTTATATTAAAAAGATTTAATGTGTGCGGCCGATGATATTACTAGTATCTGTGAAAAACAAGGACGGATGGAATTTACAACGGATATAAAACATCAGATTCTGTGTGTGTGCACGCATGTACCTGCATGCCTGTGTACAGTTTATTTGTGTATGTTTACTGTGTTCACATTTTGTGAGCACATTTTTGTCTATGAGAAGACAGCAATTAGTTAAATGCTGTCAAGTGGATAAAAAGGTGCAACAAATCCTCTGTATAATTTCATGGAAAAGAAAATGGGTTGGAAAAAACAAGTTTCCAATGCTTGCCTTTTGGGCTGAAAATAAAGAGGAAATTGAGTACAGAAAAAAACAAATGTCAAGAAGCTGTGTCAGTGTTCCTAGCGACTATAAATATAATATATGAAAGTATAGGCAGTAGTCCTGTATGTGTCCTGTGTGACCTAAAGCTAATCTGAAAACTGAGCCTTACGTAGGTATCGCATCTCATCGTAGATAACTATGGAGGATATCTCCATAGTTATGCTCTGTCGGTCTGTTCTTCCAAAATGGTATTGTGAATACAAGTACTGTGAAAACATGGTGTGTTACAGGAACGAGCTGTCCCTAAAATCTCCCCAGAAAACCCCAAAAGATAGTATCATGGGTTGTCATCAATGCAATACATGAAGACACATTTTATGTAAAAAGTGTTGGCTGTAAAAAGAAATTCTAATTCATACACTGCATGTTTTCTTTTCCATCAGTTTGGATGACTTAGGAAATCAGATTCACCATGATGCTGCTCTTGTTGGTTATTTGAATAAACATCAGGGCAGTCTCGAGTGCTGTCTGAGAGGACAATGCCTCAGTGTGGTTTTAAACAAAGACTTCCAGGTCTAAGGACACTGGCCCGTTGTTAGTGCACGCATGTCTTGTGATAAAGTGGATTCATTCTCCATTCTCCATTTTCCTTCTCTCTCTTTTTTTTTTCTCCTACCCATGGGCCCATGCTGCGTTTGCCATATTTGGTGTCATACTTTTTGCCAGACTTTCCAATCACTTTCACAAGCTAGTGGTCCAGCGATTAAGCCCTGTAAGTGGGCGAGAGACAGGAAGCAGAGTATCATCTCTCAGTTTGACAAGAGTCTGTGAGCCTGGAGTTTGACCGACAGCTGATAGCAGGGTTGTGGCACATAGTAGCGGATAAGGGCAGCGTGTGTGGTTGCTGGATGATGAGATCCAGGCTGGCGGGGCTGTTTGGGTCAGGTGCATGCTACCCAGGGCTTGATGCCTCATCCCTCGGTGGGGCTTCTTGGCCCGACTGATCCCTGACCTTGTTAAGGCAGTGGCCACCCTCCTCCGTGTTTACCAGCTCTGGCTCTGGGGTAGTGAACTGGATGTCATGCAGCGGGTCGCTGCACTGAAGTGAACCCATTACTGATCCTGAACTAGGAGTTGCCGTGTGTTGTTTTTTTTTGTCCTGTCTCGCTGTACGTCAGTAGCCTCTGTTTAGAATTGATATAGCTCAGAAAATTGTCAGGGTTTGTTTGTGTCATAGCAATATTACACCTCACACACACTGTTAGATGATGCAGTTATAGCTCTATCTTATGCTACACCTTATAAGATCATTGCAAAATCGGTTCATATGCATATACTGTATAACTATAGAAAATTTGTGAGTATGATATGATGTAAAGTATGCTACTTTCAGTCATCACTGTCAAACCAAGCCTATCACTGGTTGTCAGGGGTGACACAGATTGACGGCTCATTATATGAGCAGTTCTCCCTACATCCAAAGAGCCAATCCAGCCCAGGATGGCCCATTTGACCTCCTCCTCCAGGAGAGGCCCACAGGGCACATGTCACATCCACATTAGGGCATTAGGGAGTGTTTTATTTGTTTGCGTCAGGGGCATCCTCTCCTGTCTCTTCCTAGGGTCACACTCGGTTGACACCGCCACTGGATATCACCGTGCTTATGTGGGTTTAGTCTTCCAGGTCAAATTATCCTTCAATTTGGACTGAAATTGGGAATGGCAGAGGCAAAGATCAACTCAGGCCCGGGCTCTCTCCTCTGTATTAAGCCATCACAGTGATGTAAGGCGAGCTCATATAATGAACCCTGTTACCGCTACCACTGCACCAATATCCCCACAACACAGCATGCATATTGATTGCAGATTGTGAGTGCGGGAGCCTGCATGTGTGTGAGTGTGTATATGTACGTGTGCATGCGCGCAAGCCCCTCTTTTTCCAGCAAGGAGCAGGGGAATCGTGTTACTCTCTGACTGATTAGAAAGCTCATGCATAGGAAATCACGACAGAGACACTGCTCCCCATCTGCCCGCAGTGCAGGTGAAAACAATTTACACATCGGCAGGCTAATGGATACATTCATAGGGAGCACAGACAGAGGGAAAGAGGGATCGAGGGGGAGAGGGAGGGAAAAAGGGAGCGAGAAAGAGAGAGGGGTTGTAATGGGCCGGGGCCAATGCAGGCCAGTGGCCCTGGTCAGGCGGCCAAGCCAGATAGCAGCGTATCAGATAACACATAATCACTGGGGTCAGGGACTAATGAATGCGGTCATGGCCCACCAGAGCAGGCTTTTGCCCGCGCTAAAGACACTTGTAAACAATTCGGCTGGGTGAAACATGGCAATAATATGTTGATTCAGCAGGTAATGAGGTTCTCCCTGAATCAATACCCCCGGCTAACCCCTCTCCCAGGCAGGCCAGTGAAGAGCGGGGAGCCAAGTTGGTGAGCGCGCACCTCTGCCGATGACCTTTCCATGGCAGTAAGGACACGAGGCAGTCTGAAGAGGACTATTCTCGTATTGCACAAGGCGCTGAGTGTCAGAACTTTCATTCGCGGCAAGCAAATGAACAGGCAGGCGCTGCATGCTAATGAGCGGCAGGCTATTTTCCACCTTTTTTATCTGCACATTATGCTCTTGACTTTGGAGAAGGTGGGAATTAGGTTGGACCTCAGTGTCAGGCTGCCTGATGGCTCCGCTCAGGAAAAACTGGTAATTGAAGCCGATGGCTGCCGCGGAGGAGGTCTGAATTTGGAAATAAACAGTTTCAAGCACTGCACGTCATTTCTAGAGAGATGACAGGGGGAATGGAAATGAGCTGTCTGGATCTAATGTGCTTTCGCAGCAGGGAAAAAAGGGAAAAAGGGGGCCATCTTTCAGATAACAATCCCACTCATTAGGACTTCAGTGCCGCCGTAATGACGAGAGACCAAGTTGCTAAATTCAGAGAGGACAATTAGGAAATGTTGGCACCCGGACAATCCAAGTAAACAAGGATGCATGGCTCTGAAATCTGTATATGTTGTAGTTTGACATTGCGGGATGTGCCTAGTAGCTTTGAAGGGGAGCCAAAAAGAAGCAATAAATGACCTCCTACTGGGAAATTCTTATCATCGTAGCAACTTTGTCATTATTCCTTGTTTATTAGCATAATGGGAAATAAACCAATTAATTAATTCATTGGCAAAGTAAGTCATTTGTGTTTGATTGCCTGCTTATTAAACCAGAATGCAGCTGATTTAAAAAAAAATTTTTTTTACTCAAGCATGTTTTTATATGCATTTTCTAGTTCAGATCTGGTTTCGCTAATAAAAAAGCTCAAACATTTTATGAGAAGCTGAGGCACCCATTACTGTCTTACTGTCTTGGTCCTCTGGTTTCTAGCTTTGGGAGGGAAATGTACATAATAGTTACATGTACGTAATAGTTGAACGTTCCACCAACAGAGAAATAGCATCTGGAAATTCCCCTTTAATCTTATTCATTTCACCACGTGTACAGTACATTCAAGCACGTGCACGTATGTACCCGTGTGTCTGTGTGTTTAATTTATCGGTGCAGACAGTACAGATTGTAATGTTCAGATAAGGTTTTAAATTGGTGCAATTATCAACGTTTGGTCATAATTGCAGAAGGTGAAGCACCAAGCAGTAGTTTGGCTGAAGGAAACCGGCTGCATGAGACATAGGTGACTCATTTCCTCCAGTATGCTCCTCTGCAATTTCTGCAGATATGGCCTCTTCACCTTCCTCTCACTGGCCCCAATCCACTGTCCCCCCTGTGGCTACCACCAACTCAGGCTCTGCAATGCTGTAGTTTGCGCTGTGTGTGCCCACTGCATCACCCTCCCTTCAGGAACCACTGCCTCTCCCTATTTCAATTTCCAAAGGATTATCAACAACAATGCATTTCCTCAACAGTTGTGCAAACTTTTCCCGTCCCCCCCTCCCACACCAACTCTTC
>CABFOQ010024522.1:0-18177 GCA_900660455.1 Gephyroberyx darwinii
CTACCCAGGCGAGGGGGGCGACGCAGAGGGCCAGGGTGCTAGCGCTACTTCCACTACAGCCACCACGACCCCAGCTTCCACCTTGGGCACCAGTGGTTACAGAGGGGGCTACCCCATGGGCTATAGTCGGGACTTTGACCCCCCAGCTTTGGACAACATGTCCATGTCTCTGTACACGTCCACAGCCTCTTGCTCGGACATGTCGGCGTGCTGCGAGGAGTCCGAGGTGATGATGAGCGACTACGAGAGTGGTGACGAGGGCCACTTTGAGCGGCTGGCCATACCAGCGCTGGACTCCCAACAGCACACTGAAGTCTGACACTGGATCCAAACAAAAGTGCCTGAACCCACACCTAAACCTTATGTTACCCCTCCCCCCGCCACACACACACACACACACACACACACACACACATATCACACATACCCTGACTCCATCTCCCATTTTATCCACAATATGTGTGCACACAATACACCACACTCTCTACACAGACACACACAGACACATACACACAACGAATAGTGTCACAACACAGTTGTGAAGGCCTTTCGGCTGGGAAGGTCTCAAGGAGCTATGGGAGAGGACCCTGTAGCGTCTTTGGAAAAACACCCTCTGAGTTGGCGGTGCCATTGCTTTAAGTAACTGTCATCATGCACAAGAAATGGATTGTCTGAAGGAACCACATTAAATGTACAACAGAAAAAAACATCTACACACTAATGATCATAAAAAAAAGAAATATTTCAAGGTGATATCTTTATTTCTATGAATAAAACCAAGCAAAATGTTTTTATACAAGTCCTCATTTTCAATGTAAATTTAAATGTACAGTTTTGATTTCAAAGTTTACTAGGTTTTGTAGATATTTTATGCTTTTATTTTCAACAAAAAAAACAAGTTAAATGGTGTGACATTATCAGCCTTACTGTGCTTACATTCACAAAAGAGAAACAAAAAAAAGAGAGAAGAGCGTGGCTTTTCCAAACACAATGTATCTGTAAAGTTTATTGTCTCCTGCTCATTTCAAAAAGGGTCTTCAATGAACGACTGCATATTCTTGTGTTGATGGTTTTTTTTATTTGTTTGTTTGTAAATTTCGACTTTGGAACCTCTTTATTTTTCCACCAAGAAAATGGGACCCAATATATTTATAGTGCAAAGTTATCCATGGACACATGACTTTTTCAGGTGTCTATGTGTGTGTGAGCAATGCTATGGTCTTGTTAAGGTTTTTATTGAATACTGCCACAAGCTCACGCTTTCCTACTGGCAATAAATTATTCCTAAAAAATATTTCCAATGTTCTTGTGCATTTATTTGCGGTGTATATTTTCTTGTATAAAATCATGTCATTTGGTTACAATTGAAGAGGTCTATCTCCAGATATGAACAACAGGGTAGCCTGGTTGAACATCAATGAGAGTGAAGAAATTTAGAAGAATTTTCAAAAAAGTGTTGATATAAGCATTCAGTTGGGTTAATTTTCAAGCCATGAAAGGCTTGTTTATGCTTACAGTGTCAAAAAACTAAGTAAGATATATGTTTGAGTAATGATGGGAGCACATGAGACAAGTTCTATCCTTTTATACTCAACTGATGCACTCAAAGTTCTCTAGTAGATTAAGTTCCATCATGAGAGGCTAGGATTATGATTATGAGAATTTAATGCAACAACATGAAAAAATGCAGAAGCGGAGGTTTGGAGTAGACTCCAAGAGGTATCCAGCAGGGCGAGGCTCCCCAGGAGCAGGCAGGAGACAGGAGGACCCCCCGGGCTGAAGATCTAACCCTTCTGGATTTCTGATGGAGCCGTGATGCTGGTGGCGGCGGGGGAGGAGGTGGTGCATCAATCTGGTGCGGTTTAGGCAGCTGAAATGACAGAAACACAGGGAAGCAGCTGAGGGGGTAAAAATAGCGTGAAATGGTTTGTGATTGGTTCCTGGAGAGGGTGAGAGGGGGGCGAGGGTGGTTGGATGAGCTGGGGAGCGTGTTCGGCTCCAGCTGACAGAATCATGAATGAAAGGCAGCCCTCCTCTTTCTGAACTTGCTCCATTTCTTGGAGTGAAAACATTATATAAAACAATTTAATAATTTTAAGCATAAAAATATGCAGTGACTGAATGTGTCACATTACCACGAACCAAAACAGCAAGAATGTCCAACCCCTGCCACTCATCCAGAGCGCTGCAGCCCGTTTTGCTTCCAGCCTCTGCAAATTCTCTCAAATTCATGTCATCGCCCTCCTACACACCCTCCTCTGCTTATATTGAATTCCAAAACCCCGGTGCTTGCATACTAGGCTGGTAAGATAGCCGCACGCTCATACCTGTAGACCGAGGTCCAGCACTACAGGCCAGCCTGTGCTCTGTGCTCTGACGCTACTTAGCTCCTCTTCCGGCATTGACCTGGACATCGCTCCAGCCAGACTCTGCAGTGGAGGAATGACTTTTTCCAACTCTCGTCAAGACAGCAGAGTAACTCTCCATCTTCTGTTACAGTCTGAAAACTAATCTTTTCAGGAAATACCTCACCTTCTCCCCTCCAAATCATATCTCCTCTTCCCTATCTTCCTCCTCTATCACTCTTAATATTCTTTTATTCTTCTACATCTCTCCTTAGCTCTTTTTCTTTTTTCTTTTCCTAGCACTTCTCTCCGTGTCTCCATGTCACTTCTCTCTCTGAATGACTGTTACAGTCTCTCAGTCTGGCCCAGCTTTAGTATTCAATGATATTTGCACTTTGGTTGAGTAAAATCCTTGCCAAGAAGTAAACAAAACATTCCTGTATTCCCTGAGCATCCCTGTCAAGTACAGATGGCCACCGAGTCCCAGTGTAGATCTGCATTCTGGCAGGGTAACCTTTTATTAGGACAGGGATCACGCTATCAAGTTAGCATCAGGGAATTCAGGTCTCCTCCAGATGTTTAAGGAGCCGGACGTGAAGACCATTAGTGTCAGAAAACCCACAGGTACTGTTAGTACACCTTGTCTTTGAAAAGTGGCGCCACTACAAAGCTGTCCGTGATGATCTCAGGAAAGTTGGCCCAGCTCATTTTTGCACAGTAGTGAGTGGAGGATTGGGACATGACACTTTAATGGTCGGTCATTCTGGATTTATGGGACCCTTACTGACTTCAGACTGAGGACAGGGTTCACACTCCAGTGGCAAGCAGGGCTCATAACTTGACTAAGCAATGCATCTAATCCTATCAGTTTATCATTACTCTGCAAACTCTTTCCATCATCAAGTTAAAACTAATTCTATGAGTGTGTTTTGGACTGTGATTGTTTGTTTTTTATGGGGATATGGTCCAATCTGAACTGATCTGAGCCCTCTGACAGACCTAGTCACCACCTAGCTGTGAGCTGGACTAGTTCAGAGTGACAAAGTCTGGCAGTGAGTTAGATTCCTCCACGCTGAGGAAAGCAGCCATGGCATGTTCCCTCAAAAGGAGCTAAAAAGTTGAGAGAGCATTGACTGGGGTTCAAAAGAGAGTGAGGAAGCGGTAAAGTAAGATTCACCACTTCACGGTTAACCTGGGAGAGAGAGACAAGACAGTGAGACAGGCAGCCAGTTCCAGCATTCAGTGACATTATAAAGCCGTATGTGCATACTAGAGTCTGTCGTTGGAGTATTTGATAAGTTGCTTTGAGGTAGTCTCAACCTCAGCCAGTACAGTCTGTGAAGTATACTTAATAGTGTGTGCTGCAGTTATTTAATTATTAGATGCGAGGGCTGAGCACCTCTTCAGGAACCAGGCTCTGCAGGTGCGTTTGTTGATGCGTTCATGTGTAACACTTTTTGCAATGCAGAGTCCTAAGAGCCCTGCATAAGGAAACACCAGGCAGTACAGTAGCATCAACAAGCATCAACCACCTGGAGGCTGGAGTGCTAAATGTCCACATACCAGGAAGTTGCTTGATGTCATACATCATATTTTCACTGTGAGAAAAACTGAGAAAGATCAAGAGAAAAATACAGACTCAAATGAAAAACTCCAGGCTGACAATCAAGTCACCAACCTTTTCCATGATATGATCTAAAAGTTACAATGAGGATGTATAACGTCATTCCTTCATTTTGTGACTTTTTTTCTTTCTATTCAATGTAGTGAATGTTCAACGGAGCAGCTTTTCAAAATCCTTCAGTGCTGCTGCTACATGAAACAAATATTAATATCAAACTCATTGTCCTCTGTTTGTTCATGAAACTATTTGTAAGCTCTGACAGGCTGGTGATTTACCTGCCAGACGGAGAAACTTCAGCAGCAGTAAGATGAAAAATGACTACAATGAATAAAGTTGCACCACTTCATTTACCTTTTGCAACTGAATTTCAGGCCTTCATTTTCTGATTTGTCACTCCTCAGTAACTCAAGAGAGGTGGCCAGACATTGCGAACTCTCTTCATCTTTCACCAAACTACAGTTCTCTCTGCATTTCGTTCTTGCGTCGGTTTCAACACACTTGTGAGTGTATTTTGAGCCGATCCATATCTTGTGAATTTTCACTGTTTTAAAAGCAGAACACATCTTTGGCACTTAAAAATATGTGTTGTCACAAACAACAATCTTGACACGCTGTGGATGCAGATATAGATTGGCCATATGTTGAACCTCTGAGTCATAGGGACCACTTCATTTCTCAACAAATGAGCTTTTTATTTAGAGCACTTTCGAAGAAACACTTTTGCAAACTGCATTCAGCATTCATCCATTGGTTTCATCATCGTGCCGCGCTGCCTCTCCAGGGACAACCAACAGCGCAGAGAAAAGACGTGGCTCTATCTGTATGAAGACAATGGCATCTCTTAGCTCTTTGCTTCACATTGTAAATTCACACTCACAGAGAAGGCTGTTGCTGAGACTTGTTTTTTGTTCTCAGCTGGATTGCAGGATCAACAATATGTGGAGAAACGGGCCTCAGGTTTAGTCCCAGATTTAGAATAAGGCAGTTCTACTTTAACCCTAGCCTATGAGTAATACTGGAGACCTGTAGTGGTGGTTAGTAGTCTAACCACTTTGCAACCACTCATATGCTCCTTAATCTCATGCTTGATGGATCCAATTAAGTCCATAAATAGCATCAGGTGTTTTCCCATTAAATAAAACGCGGTTTTCATTCATATTAACGTGTTATGCATATTACAGAATCATGGAAGGGAGTTTTTTTGGAAATGGGGGCGTTCTGCTTCAAGGGGTTGTGATTATTAGCTAAAGGTGCGTGCAGTACTAAGTAGCATCCACAAGATGGCTGTATATGCTAGCGCTGTGTAAAACCCTCTAGCAGGAACAACGGGAGAGGGCAACTCTCAGCCTGCCAAAAACAGGGCTACGACAGTATACAGTGAGGAAGGCAACACATGAGTGTGGTTTCTCACAGGCTACATCAGTGGCTCTCAACCATGCGCTATCGAGGCCCAAGAGTCTGCAGGTTTTCACTCCAACCAAACAGCCTGCAATGTCGTCCGCCTCAGTGGAACATGGTTGAGAGCCACTGATGCCACGTGATGCAAACTCACACTGTGCATGGTTTGCATAGGGCCTAATGTTTATCCTTAATAAAACTGCACACTCTCTTAGATTATAATAAAAAACAACTAAATATATCTTATATCTATGGCATTCATGCATTGGATAAGAATAGAATAGTTTTATATGGAGACGGTCAATACATCCTAGTTTATTGCATCAAGGTTAGTTTTCTTATCAATCACAACTTTAGCTTGGATTCATTGTATGCACCAGATGTGTGCATAACACCTTTTATCAATGAATCCTTGGACAGTATGTGTATATGCCAAAATCACACAGTGTATGCTGTGAAACTCTACCCTCTGGTGTCATGTGTTTATCAGTCTAAATGCATGTGTGTGTGTGTGTATGTGTGTGTGTGTGTGTGTGTGTGTGAGAGAGAAAGAGGGAGATGCACAGAGACCACATTGTTTTCAACATGATTGCACGCTACTACTTTGTCTGTATTCAGTATGACAGACAACTACAACCCTCCGGCCCAGAAAACCTGCCCAGTCATAATGAGAAATTATTGTAACAGCCCCCCCAGTCCCGATAGTGTCTCCTCTACAGAGAGAGTCTCATCAGCAACATCAATACACCTCGGCAATCTGCCCAAACAAGAGAAGGTGAAAAGCTTAGCCGCTGTGGGCAAACAAAGACACTTGTTGAAGTGTCTTCTTTGGGGTGTCACAAGCAGGCATACAGAGGCGAAGATGGTTGGCAGGTACTAGCTGCAATCGCGTTTTGATGACAGGCCCAATAGTGCAAGAACAATTTTAGAAGAGTAGTGTTTGATTACAACATCATACCCAATCAGCTTTTGAAATTACCATGATCCAACCGCCACGTCGGGTACATTTTGGCTGGTAAAATCCAAACTCAACTCTGGTACATTTTTCTAAACAATACTTGCTGCTTCAATACTTTCCATGTTCTTGCAGAAATAATGAGCATAGTATTTGTAATAATAATAGTCATAGAAATAGTATGAATATTAAGAATAAGACATTTTATTTAGATAGCATTTATGTAAAAGTCAAAGTTAACATAGTGCTTTACAAAAAGGAATAAAATTAAAGAATAGCAACATTTATAAAAGGAGGTCAAAACTGGGAAACAGATTCATAGTGAAACAACACAAGTTAAAAAGTCAGCAAACTGAAAAAATATGACATAAAAGTCTCTACAAATGTGTTTTCCATCATCAAAGTGCCTAATGAATCCTCAGATCACCTCTCTCCGAGGTCTGTGGATGAAAACACAACTTTCTTGCCCTGTAGACGTTAGAGATGAAGTTGAAGAGGAGAGATCAAGTAAATCTGTATCATTATGTGTTGAGAGTGCACGTGTGAGCGAGGGAGACAGACAGAGAGACCGCTGACAGCCAGTAACCCTCTTTCTCCCAGCGTGCACATCTCTTTCCTGGGTGGAGCTCTGCTGTTGTCATGGTAACCAACCAAGGGCAGGAAAACAACACACAACAACGAAAGCGAAACGCTGGAATGTGGAATGCACCTCAGACACGCTCAGAGCTGTCTCCACTCATTACGTTACCTCTGCCTCCTCTCCTTACTTTGCTAAACGCACAACAGAGTGGGGGATTCTGGGAGGTCCTTATCCTCATCATCCTCATCCCTTTTCTCTCCCCTTACTTCTCTCCCAGTCTCACTTTCCCGTTTCACCCTTCTCCTTCTCAAACCCCTCACTTCTCCCAGAAAACTTGTATGGCTTTTTGTTTTGTTGTGTCCTTTCCTATTTTAAGGTCCAGACACACCAAGCCAAAATTTTTCTACCATAGGGGAACCCTAGTAACACATGAGACCCTCATTGTTTTCAGCATCCACGCAGGTTTGGAAAATACATGCTCTTGTGTTAAAAGGAAAGGTTGCTCTGTCTGCAGTAAATGAGCTGATGTTGAACTGTCTCTCTCTTTCTCCTCCTCCTCTGTCAATTCAACTCAGATTCAATTCAAAGATGCTTGATCGGCATAGTTATAACCAAAGCAAAACCTCTTTTCTGTCTCTCACCCATTCTCTACCTCTTCTGTTCTTCTGGAGACTAAAAATGACTTTAATAAAAGTAAACCCCTGTAGCAGCAACATATTTTCTAAAAGCACAAGAGTAAAAAACAAAGTACAGTATCCCCTGCAGGTGCGTCTGTCTCTTTCTGTTTCTCTCTCAGATGCCTGTTCATTACTTACAGTGGTGCAAGTAGTGAGTCATGTGATCCGACAACAGGCTGTAAGCTACTGATTGGATATTTTTGCATGTGTGATTAAGATACGATAACTGTGTGAAGTTGTGCAGCCCATCAGCATTATCAGATTGTTAGCATGCTGATTTGAGCCCTCCAGTGCTCACTGCAGCAGGCATCATGGACTCCACGGTGGTAAAGAGGGGTTGGGGCCTGGCTGAGTATTTCAAAGACATTAAGAATCTACTTGCAGCCTTTGGTCCCGAACTATAAAGACTTATCTATGTATTTCAATGCCATAACGTAACACACACCGCTAATGCTATCCCAGTGTTGCCTCCAAATTGTTACACCATTCACACTGCGACAGCATTAGTGGTGTAGAAAAACGTTCACTCTAATACTTTGCGGCAAGACTTGGCAAAGCATACAAGCTAGCGGTACAGCAGCACCCGTCCAATCTTCTCTCCCATGCGCCTTTCATTAGTTGTACTTTTAAAAAAAAAAACATTTTTGTTGTTTTGTCTCACTCATTTCCTGCTCCCACTTTTCAACCTTAGTCTCTAGCTATTTCTATTTCCTACCTCCTCTTAGTTTTGAGACATACAGTAGGCTCTTATGTTATGTGTTCCTCTAAAAAAACCCAAACACAAGCAATTAAACTGCATCCATTTAAAAAAAAATGCGAACTTGAAATTTAGACAAGAGACAGAAAATGAACACAAAGACCAGCATGGGTTTTTGCATAAATACAGCTCAGGAGTTCTTGATCGCAACGGGCTGTGTTTGTATCTTGAAATAGAGGGAATAACATGATGAGATGCAAGGAGATAGAGCATAAGGGAAGCGTTAGAAAGGGAGCTCAGGCTCCTCATGCCTCCTGGGTAATAACATTGAAATGTTATCATGTAGTGTTGAAAACATAGTCCAACTGCTTAACAGGAATAAAAAGGCACAAATAGACACAAGAAGTGAGAGGATACTCTGAACAAAAACAAGGTCAATGCACAATCATTGTATTGTACTGCAAATGTAAACCAGTGCTACATGCACAACAGTGATCTCACCATGCAGTAGATTGAATGCAGAGTGGAGTTCAAACCCAGAAGCAAGCGGAAGGGAAACGGCTCTCGCCACTGAACCGGTAAGTCAGGTCTGATAGCCAGAAATCTCAGCACAGCACCTGGTGGAGTAATCATTGAGTCACTGGTTGATAGGTGAATTTATAGACTGAGATATAATAATTACATTTAATATGATTAATGTGCTGTGCATGCTTTTATCATTGTATATTAACTCATTCATATTAACTTTGCATCTCTTATATTCATTATATATACCTTTTGAGCATTTATAAATGGTTTAACTATGTACACTGTCTGTAGGTTAACTCTTATAAAGGACCCTCAGGGTCCACAAGGGGATACTGAAGGAAGAAACCTCTGGTATTAGGACTGGAATGGTTGCAAGGCTGTGTGGAGACATCCACCAGTAGGGGTCCCCAAGACATATATGAAGAAGATAGCCAGCCAAGGATGAAGTCATGTCTTTGGAATGTATACATTGACCCTATATAAGATCCTGCTGTTCCTTTGTTAGACACAGACTCATGCTTTGCCTTGTTTGGTGTCCACACGTGTGTATTAAAGTGCTTGAACTAAGATCAACTTGGGGCCTACTCTTATTTCACCTAGTTTGACTACGAAGGAAGAGAATCCCATTTCACTGGTATTGATCAACAATCCTGTCAAACCCCCAACAGATGTATTAGGGTCACATGAGGAACAGCCGTTGTTCTTTTCATTTGACTCGGTTCACTTCACCCTTATGGTTTCCATCATGTGACAGGCCATTTTGTGTGCGATGGGACGGTAAAAAACGTACTTATTGCAACTTTAACAAAACGGGTGTGTGTGTGTGGATGTGGTGATGACTTGTGCTTGAGTAGCTGTGTTGCTCAATCTTCACGATACACAAAGTAGACAGTGGATAGTTCAAATCCGATCCCAGCCCATGAGAATTCATGCCCACTACACTGGAACAGGACAGGCTCGTACAACTGTCTAAAAATAAAAAAATAAAAACATTCATGAATAGTCAACCAGCCGGATAGCTAGTTAATGCATGCAGCAGATGGTTTATGTAAGAACCATTATCAATATTCATTGCATGTACAAAACTGGAGCACCTGCTAAAAAAGTGTATTTTACTAGATAGATAGATAGATAGATAGATAGATAGATAGATAGATAGATTTATTTTGTGTGTCTGTATGTGTGTGTTTGGGGGGCTTAGTGTACCTTGTGGTGATGCTGCTGGCCTCATATGCATTCACCCATTGTTTTCCTCTCTGCACTGACCCATTTATTGTGAACACCCTTAATAACTGACAATAACATGCTGTCTCTTTGTCTAGACATCCTATTGTCTCTTAAACTATATCTGAAGCTAAGCAGTCTAGACCAGTGGTTCTTAAAGCGGGTGCCAGGGACCCCCGGGGCCCTAAAGAAAGCTCCAGGGGAGCTGCAAGCAGAACAAGGAATTGTTATTATTTATTCATTCACTAGAAGCTAGTACAATGAGACAGAGCGGTCCAGACCACTCTGAGACTAAATGCTAAATCCTGCTTTATTGTCAGCATGCCTGAGCATTTCAGTTTCGGCTCAGGTGTAGATGTATGTTTTCCACTTGGGAATGGATGAAATGTGAGTGATTCTTTCAAATAACAATGAATAAATGTATAAAATAAGGTAAAGCCTCCTGTATCCATAACTGAGCCGCATCTGGACAACAAAACAAGCGGTGAGGCTTTTCCATCCATTGCATTACTCCTTTTAGCCGCCAGGCGACAGTATATGCCCCCGGAAAAAAAACTACAAAAAAGAAAAAAAAGAAAAAGCATATCTCTGGTTCTTTTAATCACATGTTGGGAAGCTGAAGTTGCAGCTCCATGTCACACATGCGTACCAATAAAGTGATGGACACACACACAGGCGTTAAAAAGTATAGACACTGATAACTGAAGCGCCTTGCGGGACGAGTTAATCCACGGGAGCTGGAAAAAGTCCGGGGAGGAAACGGGGGAAGAGGATGAAAGCCGCGGGAGACTATATTATTACACCAGCGGCATCTGTAAAAAAAGACCCCAATTTTTTTTTTTTGGACTACATGGGAGTAGTGGCACGTCCATTTAGCTGAGTGAGGAAAAAGTGTCGCGAATATAGACAATGGTTACAAATGGGTCTCACCTGAACAGTTCCTGGCTTGACCCGAATCACCACGTCCTGAATCGTCCCCCTTGGGTTACAACGACTTTGGGGTGCTTCCTCATATTCACCATCGTAGTCGACATCCTGGGCAACCTTTTGGTGATTTTCTCCGTGTACCGCAACAAGAAGCTGAGGAACGCAGGTGAGTCGAGCCGAGAGCCGGAGACGCGCTCAGAAATGTGCGATCGGGGTCGAGTAAAAGGTGATAGTGAAGGCGGAATTGTGACTCGTAATGTTATTGATTGTGTTTGATTGAGTACAGACTCATTATAAGGGTCTAAAATCGCCGTATAGTCGGTGTGCCCCGCTGCCAAACTTCTTATTATAACACTCCTGTAATATTCCACTAGGGACTTGTCATTTTCGTTACCGTGTGGTTGCTAATCATATTTTCATCTCATGTGGTATAATATAGCACTATAGCACTTCAATAGGCACTTATAGTTTTGCTGAGATGTTTTTATAGTATCCCTCTAAAATATCATATAATTACCTACTTTTGATTATAGGCAATCGACCCAAACTTTGTAGTCTAGCGCCTGCTGTTGGAGCCGATATCATTTTTACTCATCTGTGCTAAGTAGAGGCAGTTAAACGGGTCGAGAGATGAGTAAACCGACAAGAAAGTTATTATTGACACACCGTCTGAAGCCATGGGAGAAATAAAACCCACTACCATTTACCCTGGCAGTGCTTAGGCTAATGCTGCCCAAGCTTTCCCGTATCGATGTTACTGAACCGGGAGATTGGAAATAATTATGACAACGAGCTTTTGATTAGTAGGTAGACGGTGGAAGGAACGTGCGCCATCTGCGTTTTTTAAATTAATTGGAAAGGACTTTAATTGTAGATATGGGATGTGATTGGCGGTGATTAAATTCAGGATACGCACCCGCAGCGGGTTTCGGCAAGCTGGCATACAGTTAGTGTTTGTCTTACTGGAGTGAAGCTGGTGAAACGCTCATAATTTAATAGTGTGCAGAGGAACAGTGCGCTCCTCTGGGGAAAAAAACAACCCAGGAGGCTGCTGTCGAGCTCAGGCTACACAGACACTGACTGACAGCTACACGTAATGTTATAGCTGTCATCATTTGGAGGCTGTAGTAGGATGATTTGCTTAACACACTCCTGACATCCTCGGTTTCACTCACAGAAATGTCTGAGCCAGAACAGTTTCCACCAAGATAAAAAAGAAGGAATATTAAGTGTTATCTACATGCTTATGTATGAGGATTTGATTATTGCTTCTTCCCGGGATTTCTCCACCCCATTGGTTTATGGTAATCCCTCCATTTGAGAAAAACAGGCACATGCAACTGTGCAATAGCTGTCCTGGATTTGGGTCTTTTAATAGTGGTGTACACAATGTAGTAGTAGCCTAGCTGTCACATAAATGGAATTTTGCACTGAAGCAGAAGAGATTACATCTGGGTGATTTGGTACATCATGTTATTGGCTGTAAAACTGTGGATGTGACAAGCAGAGGCATAAATTTAGGAAACTGCATCTTTGAAGTTCTTCCATTAATTATGCCTAATTACATGTAAGGAGGTCATAAAGAAAGCAGCAGCTGGAATTTAATCAAGCATGCAGTCAAGTTATATTATCTGCATGGAATGTATTAATGCCCAACAAATGTATGGTTTATATTGTTTTATATGGAGGATCAGAGGAGCTCAGGGGGGAAAAAACTCAGTCTAACCATGTTCTGCAACAACATTCAGTGAATAGTAAAAGGTTGACCAGCGTTCCGGTCCCTCAGCTTCCTGCCTTATTTTCCAGTTGAGTTCCTGAAGATGTGAATGCCTAAATTAAGGCTCATGGATTTTTCCCATGGCAAAAAAAGCATTGGCAAATCGTACGCGAACTGGCAGAAACTTTCCCCTTCACACTCTTGTAGTAGTGCCATGATGACAGGTGGGCTATTACTGTTTGTTATAGTGGACATGACTCATGGGGTATTCACTGCTGGTTGGACGGATGGATGGATGTTGTAAACGTAGACACAAGTTTGACCTGGTTTCAAAAGCAGAAGAAACTTTTAATAGGGCCAAACTTGTTTCAGCAGCAGCACTTCAGCAGTCCAACAATTGGGTGAAATAAGTATTGAATTAAGTATTGAAATAAACTGTCAGCAGAGAACCTGGCAGGCTTGTTGGTCATATACGGCAGGCAGCACCACCACTGTCTATACAGCAAACCCTTTGAGTGAGCGAGTGAGGAAAGGAAACACGTGCACGAGTCCTGATTCTGTTGCATGACTCATCGTGCTAGATGTCTCTAGAAAATCTTTGAAAAAAAGCATCTAATGTTCACAAGAAAAACGGCATCTTTTTGCTTGCTTTCTTCAGTTCTGAGAATAGTGTTATCAAGCTGGAGAGCCTCACAAGCTTAACAACAGAGGAAACCTGAAACAGTGACTTACCTACCAATCAGAATCTGAAGCGGCAGATAAAGACAAGCGGTACAAGCAGGGATGGACAATCAGTGAAATCATCTGCTGTAATTTTCGGTTGAAATGAAAACCTGCAGACTCTTGGCGCTCCATGGCACATGGTTGCCCATCCCTGCCTTAGAGTATACTTTGCCCTGATCCAGGACCCTTTTTTGAATCTTTCGTCGTATCAATTGTTGCCTCTCCCAAAGGGTCCTGTGCTGCTCCATTCAGATTTCTCCCTACAAAACAATGTCGAATTTCAGTTATGTTTAACACAAATTAAACACAAGTGTACCCAAAATCTCCAGTGTAATGAAATCAAAGATGGCCGACAGAGGCCTCGACTTCCTCACCGGTGCTCTGTTTCCGAGCAACATGCTCGCTGCTGCCACCAGTGCTCGAAAGGTAGACTGCAGCAATTTTTGCGCTCAATCAAAGTAAATAAAAATTTTCAAATATCAAGACGAGTTAAATTCATGTGTTAACACCAGTGTCACCATTTAGTTTAAAAACAGAGCAAAACCACCTATTAACATCACTGCTCAATGGCAATAATGTTTTTGCAATGCTACCTACAGGATACGGAAAATGCATGTTTTTTTGCTATTTGAACAGGTAATGGAAGAGGTAGGAAAATTATCCTGTCATCAATATCATGATTCTTTCAATTAAGAAATATTTTATTACTATGCAGCTATCAGCTACCTGCTACAATTGTTGCAGTCTACCTTTTGACCACCGGTGGCTGCAGGGAGCGCATTGTTTGGAAGTCGAGGCATCTGTCAGCCATCTTTGATTTCATTACATTAGAGAGGGCTATACCTGTCTTTAACAAAGTCTAAAAGTGTATTTGTACACCGCCACCGCGGTGAAAGCAGACCAGTGAAGGATTACAGACATTTGTTTGGATAAGTGAATTATGACATAGTTTTCCGTTACAGAGGTCTCCAACTTTCGTAGGGAGAAATTCCTTAGGGAGAAATCTTAGTAGAGCAACACAGGACCCTTTGGGAGAGGCAGCTGATACGACCAAAGATTCCCAAAGGGTCCTGGATCAGGGCTAAGAATACCGTGACAGACAGGTCCCCAGTTCTGCTGCTCAGAATACACCAAAGACCCCCACAGTTTTGGGAGGCTGTCTGTTTTTGAATGTGACAAATAATTATTTCCCTTTCTCAGTCTTGTGTGCCTTGGCTATGTGCCGGCAGAATGTTATTTCCCATCATTCATGTTCATTACCCTTCTGTCTGTTATTATTGCTCTTAGTGTAATGAATATTTTGAAGCATTTAATGCAGAATTAAGTGTCATTTGCCCGTGTTTCCAATTGAAATTAATGTTTTGGGTTTCTAAATATCCATTGGCTTTGTTGGGCGCTTCGGAACGGAAATTGGCTCAGCACTGTGGAGCTAAATGAAAGCAAAACAAAACAAAACAAATCCCCTTCTGTAGATATTATACAGTAGATGTTGATTCCACGGCATCCTGTTTTACCTTCACAATGAGGAAGGGCACTTGAGGAACTTGTTTTTGTAAGAAACTATCATTCTTTACACCAGGCGTTCTCAGGGTTGAACATATTTGTTCCAGCCTTGGCTGAACTGGGCAACAACGCCTTTCTTGAATGTTATGCTAGACCAGAGATAAAGGGAAGAATGTAACCATGTGCCCCACATATTCAAAGTAATGAAACACTGGTGTTTACTGCTGCTTGTTGTTAAATGGACTTAAATCATTCATGGTATTTAATAAAACTGGTTGGCCTCGTTGGCTGGTTGGCTGTTGCCCAGTTTACTGGACAATATCAACACTAGAATATCTGCTTCAGGACGCTTATTTTTGACTCATTAAGGGTTTGACATTGGTTGGCAAGCTGTCATTTGTTCCAGTGCTTCACTAACCCATTCCTGGCATAGCACAGAAAACTGACAATGTGTTGTTCTTTCCATTGTTATAATTGCAGGCAACCTTCCTGTAGTTGTCAAAACAATATTACATTCTTGACTTGTGCTGTCCTTAAGAGGCCTCTGCACCACCTGCTTGGATGGCAGTGTTCACTACTTATTATACCGTATGACGCTGTGCAAACCCAGCATTGCCAACAAACAAAACTGGATCTAGCTTCCAGTAACACAGAAAAGAAGTGTGCACTGTATAACGTAGTCTTTGCCAACAATATTTATATCATGAGACTATATCATGAGCTCCCCCAGTTTCTAACTCTGACAACATGACTGCTTGTTTATGAACCCTGCTGTGCCCCTTTTGGCTCAGCACACTGTAATTTCACTGACAGACGGAGGAGCTGTGGATAGCACATCAGTAAACTGCAGCTATAGAGTTGAACTGTTCATTATTATATCTGAAATTAATGTCAGCATTGCACCTCACTTGCCACATATCATGAACTAAAACATCGTTTTCTGCAGCTTATTTTTCAGGCAATATATTATGCTATATTATGCAGGAGGATAGGATGTACTGCATTCCAGACTGAAATAATAATAATAATAATAATAACAACAACAACAACAACAACAACAATAATAATAATAATAATGATGTGTTACTTTGGTTCAGATTTGAGTACATGTTTCCTGTTGCATATAGGATTAGTACAGATTTCCTGTTGTGTAACAGTTTTAGTTAAGAGTTCAAGTTCACAAGGCCAAAGCTTAGAGCTCATTGTGCTACTGTTGATACCGTAGACTAAAAATTATCAGGTCCCTATAGAATAGACACATCTCAGAGCAGTCTTATATTTTGTTGTCACCAAATATGATGAATGTTGGTTTTGCATTTGATACACAATGTCATGAGTAGCTTTACCTCAGGTGTAACCTCTCCTATATTATGATTTTGAAGAAAAAAAACAAGGTCATACAAACATTTATCCAATCACCTTTTACAACTTTGTTTATTCAAGGCGCCTGTGTACTACAACTCCCAGGTTGCTCCATCTGATATGTGAAGCTGACACTGAAACCATAGCTCAACGCTGGGTTTGTCCCGCATGGTAGTGAGCACGGTGTGACGGAGCAGCTTACAAGAACCTAAAGGAAAGGGTCAGTGGGCAAAGAGTTGGGAACCACAACTGACAGCAGGTCATGACTCTGCAATTAATTCATAGTTTGCCCAAGCTGCATTAATGCGTATTGAGTGGGAGAGGATCAAGATCACCTTCTCTTACTCACGAGGCACTTAACTCCCAGCTACAGATCAATTAATGCCCCTCTTCTCAGCCAGGACGGTACAGAATAGGGTCTGCCAGCTTACCACCAGATAAGTTCCAGTCAGCGTTACTGTTTTACTTGTCTGTCCTGAAACACTTCTACAAGAATTCACAGCTTCATTAAGGCCTGTAGCTCTACTCTGCACAGATTCCTTCCAGGTTTTTTTTGGCCTTCACTGGTATCATAAGGATTGAAAGTGATTCAAACTTTTGGAAACAGTGGCCCAAACTCAAATCACGGTAGAAGCAGGCATGCGGTTGTGGTTCCGCTGCTGGGTTTGTATGTGCGATGCTATCAGTGTTTCGGTGTTTGTGTTCTGCCTCAGAAATGTTTCAGCGACAGATGGTGAGAGGGATAAAGAAAGATGAGAAAAGAGAGACGGTAGATAGGTGGTTGTCGTACAAAGACAGGCACACACACACAAAGAGACAGAGAGAGAGTAAAGGAAAGAGAAGAGGTCAGGTCAGGTCTTTTTGTTTTGAGAATGACACTGAATTGCCGTTTTAGTGTCCTGTTGTTTCTGTCCAGGGCAATTGGGTTTGAGTTTTTGTAACCTTAATAGTAACAATCATGGGAAAATTGTTCCGTTACAAATGGTCTGTTTTTCTCTATTTTGCCACAGTGCCTCTGTTGTTGGCAGGTGCTGCGCCTTCCTGCTGGGTTTAAGCCTCTTTCCAGGTTCAATTGAGGAAGAAAGCTTGACCCAACGAGTGCATCAGCTTTGTGCCTTTCTAATGATTTAGTAATATTTGCACACTTAAATGCACACACAATCCATTCAGCGTATTTGATCTGTATCTTTTAACATGAATGTAGTGTGTAGGCTATTATCGGAGAGTTGTATGTAGAGGTGTTTCTTTGTAATCTTGGAAACCCAGAGAACATTTCTCCTCTCACAAGTATGCCTGTGAGGCTTTCTCTTTTCTGGTTCATATTGTTACTTTTTCTGTTTTTTTCTCTGTGCTGTGTGTTCCCCCTTCTCAAGTTGTACACCTCATTTCAGTCTGCACTCCTCCCGTTGCACCTCCACCAACACACAGCCAAGCCCGATTTTTTGTTTTTTGTCTTTTGTCTTCTTTTCAGTTAAATTTGACCTCCCAGGCTTCATATTCCATGACACCCTGTCTGTCTGCATCACTCTGACCCAGCACCCCCACCGTTCTCTAAGGACGTTATGTTGTCAGACCACATACCTGTAGCGGAATTCTGCCAATAGCGCTTTGCGTCAAGTGAGCCAGGCAATAACCCAGGTATCACACAAACCAGATTTACATCGTGACCAAGCGGGTGAGATGAATGAAATCCGTGCTTTAAAGTGAACAGACATGAACAGATTGGTATGGATGAGTTTTAATGACATCTGGCATCTGGTCTCCTCTACAGTGACCCTTGTGCACGCTTCCTTTCTCTTGATCTCTTTCTGTCTCTCTCTGCCTACACAGATAAGAGCATGCTTTAACTTTAAAAGGAAGAGTGTACAAATACTTTCACATACAAAAGCATATTCGCAGCCATTTAAGATACCATCC
>CABFOQ010024522.1:27656-43721 GCA_900660455.1 Gephyroberyx darwinii
TGTGTGTGCATGAGTCTGAGTGTGTGTGTGTCCGCTTTATGTGCGTACATCTGCGTGCCTGCATATTTGTGAGTCCACGTTGTGTTTGTGTGTGTGTGTGTGTGTGTGTGTGTGTGTGTGTGTGTGTGTGTGTGTGTGTGTGTGTGTGTGTGTGTGTGTGCGCTCCACTGTTTTTGCAATGATGCTTGTCAGTTTGATTGTGCTACCAAGTGATCCCTGGCCCCAGTCTCCCTGTATGCCAACATCAGAAGCCAATTACCTGCCATGGAAGAGCCGGAAATCAAATATCTCCTTGAAATAATAGAGCCTGCTTCCCCCTGGAGAGCATGACAATAAGTACCCAGATCAGCTACACCACACCTGTCAATCTCTCCAGAGCAATGACCATCCATTCAGCAGACCTCAGAGAGGGAGAACAATAAAACGAAGCCTTCAAACAAAGAGCCATATGATTGTTTTGATTTTCTTGGGCAACCAACATAATAGTCAGTCCAAATCATTTGAAGTGTAAATGTTCGACATCAGCCCGAAAAGCGCACAACCTCAAGTGAGCATACATAACACCAAACAGTTTTAAGAGGTTTATAATACGTCACTGCTCTGAAAATGAAAAAATGTACATAAACAGAGCTTCATATTGTTTTGTGGGCAACAGACCACCCCATATCTGAAAGCTCACAGGTTTGATCCCCACTAGGGATGGTAAGATTCACTGATTTCTATCATCTCCACCGGCTGTCAGTGGCCAAATTACTACGGGGGCCGAGGCGTGTGTCCGGATGTGTCACATTAGAGATTAACGTGGAGGAGCAAGAGCTACACGTTCCACCGAATTCCTACAAATCAAATGTTTTCCGACGGATTTTCAAAAGACAAGGACAACTTCAGAAGACACATGCAATTTGCAAAATATGCCGTGCCACTATAAAGTACATAGGCAGCCCAACTAACCTAAATACTCACCTGAAGTGGCAACATGTTGTGCCTGTGGAGACGTCTGCCTCTCCCTCCCCCTCAGATTCAGCTCGAGCTAGCCCCAACGGTACCGCTAGCAAGACTGGTGAGCAAAGTATCTAACTTTTTTCCACACCCCACTGGTCAACAGCTCTTCTCGTTCTAAGGCAATAACCGATCACCTAGTTTATTGGTAAAGATATCCAGCCTTGCAGTGTTACAGAGAACGAAACGGCGTAATTGAGATGCTTACTGAGTTACAGTCCTAGAAAAACAAATATGTGAAGCAAAAATGACACGTTTTTAGTTAATTTATGACTTGCTGTTTGCTTAAGAAGAACCAAAGAAATAAAATAAAATTCTCTGTATCATATTGAATTGCATAGCATCATATTCTTTTGCATCGCATTGAATCGCATCGTATCGCGTTGAATCGCATTGCGTTGAATCAAATCGTGTCCTATCGCACTGCATCACAATAGGGGTGAATCGTATCTATCGCATTGGTAGCTTCAAATGTATCTATAATGTATCGGATCGTTGGCAATGTATGGAGATGCGTATTGCATCGGCCTCAGTGATACAGATGCACATCCCTAATCCTCACAACAGCCAAATTTGTCCTGTCAAAGTGTCCTTGAATAAGACGCAGAACACCCACAGTACCTGTTCACTTGTGTATGTCACTCTGATATGAGTGTCAGCTAAACCTGCCACAGCAATGACACAGAGAGTTTGATGGGATTGGAACTCAGGAGTAATAACTTTATTCATAGATGCACTTAGTTTCACATGGCAGTGGGAAGCGGGGGTGCTGTATCAGTAGCAATCATTTTTGCACATGGCAATGTAAAATGTCCTACTTACTGTTATCAGTGGTGGTGCTGCTGGATGGGAGATGAGGACAGCAGATATGCTAAGTCAGACTCTTTCCACATTGTGTTTTGTGTATTTCTCATCCTTTATCTCAGTTTGTGTAGCTGAACTACAGAGCTCAGCTCACTGGAGAGCAGATACAAGGAGGGGACAAGAGCAATAACTGCACGGTTCACCCCACCCACAGTTACCACAGGGGATCTTAAGTACAGTATTCCTCACACAATGACTGTTCATCAAGCTCAGTGTGATGGAAAGTGGTTCACTATGTGCCATAGCTGCGCATACTGAATGCTAGTTCATATCTTTTGTCAGTGCATCTACGATGATAGATGACAATAATAAGCATGCAATGAAGCACTGTTACAACAGTTTAACCCAGACATAACAGAGTTGCAAAGCTAGATGTTTTTTTTGCCTGGTCTGACCAACAGGTTAAGGTTTTTTTTTACCTTGTTTTGCCACTGGTCTGTGACAAATGAAGGCTGTGTAATCAGATTGACAACATGACATTGGACAACTTGTCTAGGGGGCTGTGTCTGGAAGATGTGACTGGACCTGTCAGGCTGTGTCAGGCCACCAGCTGTGGGGGCCTTGCTGACATCCAGTGTGACACCACCCGTGGTGTTTTGTCATCTCTGCTCCCTGACCAGAGAAAGTAAGTGTGTCAGACAGGTATTTTCACAACACATGATCCTCAAAACTGCAACGTACCCTGTAAGAAAGAGGTCCAGCATTGTGAGATTGAGACTGTGTAGTTAAGTCCTCTGGCTTTGACAAGGGTAGGCCATTTAGGTGCTACGCCTCATTGAATCCAAGATGATGTTCAAATCTCACTCTCTCCCCAATACTAAATCCCATAGGATATAAAAACAGTGCCAACAGGAGCCCATTGTAAATCTTAACTTAAATACATTGAAAACAAAATAACCACTTTAGATCTGAAAGATCCTTTAAAATAATGTGTTACTCTAAGCAAAATCCCATGCTTATTAGAGAAAGAAAAGGCCTGTTTCCAAAGTTGTGCTGGACAGTGGACATTGTGTGCTAACGTGAGAGTCTCTCTCGAAGGCATCTGCTGCTGAATGGGAAACCCATTCATTCTGTGAAAGGAGAATTACCTCACAGAGTGATAAAGATTGTTGAATGTTATGAGTCAGATAATAGTCTTGAAATTTCATCAACTTGTACTGTTATCCGTATTCCTGTTAAAGTGTGGTAGTGTTAACTGTGGTGATTTATTAATACTTGTTTAAGACACTTAAATGATCTTTGCTCGGGGGAGCTCACTGTATAAAAACAACTGTGGTTCCTGATCATCATATCTCTCAATGTGATGGAGGTTCATTACTTAAAACTGAGAATTGAGAACAAGAATCGTCTTGGCAACGAATAATGTTTCTTTCTACTGTGTTGATTCCGCTTGCGACTTGTTTCCAAGAGGAAGGCACTTAAGGTCAGCTTGTAAATCCCTGCTTTCCCTGTGCCACACCAGGGTAAGAATAAACCAGCCCATACCTAAATCCACTTCCTTTTTCTCAATTCACTCAGCAGCTGGAATTAATTCTCTCTCCAGTAATGGAGGACGTCATTGACAGATTTAGTCAGATCTCTAGGAGCGATTTTTTTTATTCTTAATGCATGCTCAGTGTGCTTTTTTACTCGTCATAGACTGAAACTGGTTCAGTAAGAGGTGTGAGGAGATTAAACCTGGCGAGAGACTCTCATCATCCACGCCTGTCACTGGCTTCATTCATAAACACAATATCTGCAAATCCAATAGTGACCTGGGGCATTATGACTCATGTTCTTCACAGAACCGTCCATCTCTCTCTTCCTCTCTCTCTGGATTATTATTGTAGTTCAACCAAAGTTCCATATCACAGTTGTTGGTTTTGTGTGTATTTTATCACTCTACTGTGTGTACACTGGGAGCTGCCACTCTAGTGCTGTTGGACAGAGTGCTATGGTAATACATGTTGTTTTTTTGCTGTCATAGTGGCAGCTGGGAGATATTTTCAGTGAATTCCAATAGGCCTTGCTAAATGTCCCCCAACACACACACACTATCCTCTCACCCATCAAGCACTCATCTTATTCAGGACCTTTGAAATTCTCACTGATCCCTGAATCACACGTAAGCAATCACCACCACATTAGTGATAGTGAAATTCACTAAGGAGAATGTTTTGATAGAACAAAACAAAAGGTGCAAAAATGCTAGACATTAAGTATAGAATTACAATTCATGAGTGTGAGATAAAGTATCATAATTATGCAAATTTAAAAGCAGCATATGTTCTTGACATATTGAAATGGATTAATTTTCCTGAGGTGGATTTCATACATTAACATACATTAGTATGAAAGTTGTGCATAATATTCTGCCAAGGGTATTTGAGTAAGGGCCCTTACAACCTTTTGCTGCATGTTGGCACTTTGACCTCAGTAACTCCCCTTGAGAGGGTTCGCATTTAGCCTTTACTTTTGACCCTGGTTCATTAGTGCAAAGTGAACCCAAGGCAGACTTGTTCTACCTGGTGCTGACCTTCAGCATATTCAGACCATATCTTGCATTGAGCCACAGAATCTTATGTACATAATAAAAGAAGCGCTGAGATGATAAGGTATGACATTCATGACATTTAAGAAAGTGAACTGGACTATATATTACAGTTTGTATGGCAGTTCTGTATAGCTTATTTAGTGAGCAATCACTAACTCATAGTGCACATCTGCTCTGTCTGTTTTAGCTGCATGTAACGAGTACAGATCTTCACCAATCTCACAAAATCCCTACCATGAAGCATGGTGGTGGCAGCATGGGGGCTTTTCAGAGGCAGGGACTGGGAGACTTGTAAGGATAAAGGGAACAATCAACGGAACCAAATGCAGTCAACTTCTTTAGGGGAACCTGCCGCAGAGAGCCAAAGACCTTAGACTGGGGTAACAATGTATGTTCCAACAGCAGCCAAATCAAAACTGGAATGGCTTCATGACAATATCAAAGCTCAGAGTTGAATTCCATTGGAAAATCTGTGGAATGACTTGAAGATAGATGCTCTCCATCCAACTTTAGTGAGCTTGAGGAAATCTGCAAGGAAGAATGAGAGAAAAACCTAAAATCCAGATGTGCCAAGCTGATACAGACATATAAGAAGCCTCAAAGCTGTAATAAAGTATTGACTCAGAGGGTTAAATATTTATAAATATCAAGATATTTACTTCAATAAATTTGCAAAAATGTAGACCTATGTCATTATGGGGCATTTTGTGTAGATGGTTGACAACAAATCTCAACATAATCTTCCACATTCTCCACATTTTGTGGAAAAGGTTGAAAGGGTGTATACCTTTTTGCTTGCCAGTCTGTGTCAAAATGTATATGCTAGCTACAGTGGCAGAAAAAAATGCTCAGATGAGCCTCACTTGTACATAAATCCTGACAGATATTGGTAGAAAGTGTGGGATTGAAGAAATGGAAAAGGGACACAGGGCCAGGGCTCTATCTCTCCTTAAGCCAAATGAAAACTTTGAGTGATGCGTCAATCACAGAGCTAGTCACAGTGACAGAGACAGTGAGTGAGCGAGAGAAGCAGAAAGAGAGAGAGGGGCCTTGGGTTGTCAGAGATCCAACAGAGCCAGCTGCCTATAGGCCTGTCTTAACACGACCTTGCCAAGGTCAAGGCTCTTACTACTGAGTGACTTGAGTTTAAAATCTTGTAACAGGGTTATTATAGTAAAGCATAGCCAAGGGAGTGATTAGAGACCCCTAACGTTGAGCGCTTCCACCCTGTCTCTATACCGACTGAACATGGGAAACATCTTCTCATTTTAGGAATGTGTATGGGGCCTCACTAAGTGCCCCCGCCCCTCCTCTCTGTCTCTATATACACAGACACACACAAAGCCCTCTAGCAGCCATAGGGTCTTGTGACAACAGCAGGTGCACCTAATTCCCTATAGAGGACAGCTGAATGACGGATATAAAAGGACAAAGCTTAATTATTAGCAATACACAACCCTTGACAGTAGAATTTTTGGTATGTGCCGTGTACCTCTAACATGCAGACTGACAGGTCTGTCCAAGGCACTGGGGATTGTATCTGATAGCCTACTTGAGTACAGGAGTGAAATGGCCACGGCAGCAAGTTGAGAATAGTGATGTATGCTGCGCTTAGCTCACATTTGACATAAACGGTGTGACAGGGGGGTTGTCACACAGAGGCTCCCTTGAACTGTATCTGGGCTTGCCATTAGCCTTCATAATGTCCTAGTCAAGCATGCTGCTGTCAAGGGAAACAAGGTTCCTCACTCAGTTGTTCAGAGGTGTTGTTCAATCAAAAGTTTATTCAAGCATATGCAAAGGGAAAGCACGTGCACATAGGTAACACAGTTAGTCTATGAAGGTTTGCTCTCCAGAGAAATAGTAAAGACCAGCGCATATATATATGATGAACAAAGAGAACAGTGAGACATACAGGAGGGGCCCTGGGGTATGTCAGAGGAGATTAACCGAAGAATAAGACTTGTGTGTGTAGTCTGAGAGTTTGGCTTTATCAGTGTTCTTCTTCCTGGAACTAATCTGACATGGTCATGAATGTCTTGCAGTAGTAGTGGCCCCTCAAAGTAGTATAAAGGAAGCATCTATTCGAATGAGGCTCATGTCAGTAACATGACAAGAGAATCGTATCAGTACTAATTGTATATTGACTAATTTGTAGATCAATCACAGATTTTGGTGACAGCTGTGAAATTGCTGCATGGCTAAATGCTAGCTTCCTCCACCATCCCCACATGATGGTTTGCTTTTCAGAAGATCTAGCGGAACACAAAAACGCTGACCTCTGCATGATCAAGGCTTAATAGAGATACATACCAGTGTGTGCGTATGTGTGCCTGCGAAAGATGTTTGTTTTTTGCCTCCGTGAAGTGTATGTCGTGTTTCACTGTCCATCATAGCTGTCTTCTCCAACAAGCCATCTCTTATTAACCAATCTTTTTTGTAGCAAAGAATGCACTTGTGGGCCTTGATTACCACCCTGAAATCATGTTGGCTTGGCACACACAATGATGAGCACTTGGTGGCAATTAGAAATGTGCATTATTTAGTGGCAGGGACGCCTTCCTTTTCATTATTCACCAACATCACAAGCAGATAATCGCATGTAAGCTGAAGTCCACACACGCCTACTCATCAGGGAGAAACAAACAAATGCATACACGCATGTGCACTTACACACACACATACTCTCATACACACAAACCTGTAGATGCATTGCCTCTCATTTACACTTGAGGTCCTTTGCTGTATGGCTAAAGTACTCAATTGTTTCTTTGTTGCTATTGTTTGGATGACCAATATACTGTGGTTCTCTTGCCAACGACTGATGTGTTCTTCTTTGTGTCTCTTGTGGGTGTGTGTCTGTGTGTATCTGTTACGTCTGCAGGGAACATCTTTGTGGTAAGCCTGGCAGTGGCAGACCTAGTGGTGGCCATCTACCCATACCCTCTGGTCCTCACCTCCATCTTCCACAATGGTTGGAACCTGGGTTACGTCCACTGCCAGATCAGTGGCTTCCTCATGGGCGTCAGTGTCATCGGCTCCATCTTCAACATCACCGGTATTGCCATCAACCGCTACTGCTATATCTGCCACAGCCTCAAGTACGACAAGCTGTATAGTGACAAAAACTCTGTGTGCTATGTACTGTTAATCTGGGCACTGACGGTGGTGGCCATTGTACCTAACCTATTTGTGGGTTCACTACAGTATGACCCACGAGTCTACTCCTGCACCTTTGAGCAGTCCGCCAGCTCAGCATACACGATTGCAGTGGTTTTCTTTCACTTCATCTTGCCCATCATGATTGTCACCTACTGCTACCTGCGCATCTGGATCTTGGTCATACAGGTGAGGAGACGGGTCAAGCCAGACAATCGGCCGAAGCTGACACCACATGACGTGAGGAACTTTGTCACCATGTTTGTGGTGTTTGTGCTCTTTGCTGTGTGCTGGGCACCTCTCAACTTCATTGGTCTAGCAGTGGCAATCAACCCAGGGGCAGTGGTGCCGCTCATCCCAGAGTGGTTGTTTGTGGCCAGCTACTTCATGGCCTACTTCAACAGCTGCCTTAATGCCATTGTGTATGGTGTGCTGAACCAGAACTTTCGGCGTGAGTACAAGCGCATTGTAGTGTTGGTTTGCACGGCACGCATCTTCATGCAGGACAGCTCCAACGATGCAGGCGAGAGACTCAAGAGTAAACCTTCACCACTCATGACCAACAATAACCAGGTCAAAGTGGACTCAGTCTGATGTAGATCTCAGAAGAACACTGTGGACATGAAAGAAAATGCTGTGACTAGGAGTAAAAAAAAAAAAAAAAAAAAAGCCGGCAGAGAAAAGTACCAAATATAAATGCGAAACAGCTTATATCCTCTGAACCGTCCACAGACTGTCATACAGGTGCTATCTCACCTCTATACAATCAGTGTGAAACGGGTGCATTTATCTTTGTCTTTTATCAAGCACTTTTGTTTGTTTCGGCAGTACTTATAGTACAGTAAATATAATATGATGTTCTTTATGTTTTCATGTTTACAGTGATGATATAAATGATGTATCTTGTATTATATATGTATTTATTTTGTATGAAATATGATGTAGATATATAGTAAGATATATCAGGTTTGTGTAACCTACAGTTACAGTCCAATGCTGAAAAAAGTTAAGAGGCCATTAGACATTTTCTTCAAATCTTGGTTGCAGACATAACCGAAAGTTTGTCACGGAGTTAACCAATTTTAATAACCTCATATGTGTGACACTGTAACACTCAATGGGCTTCATTCACAAAACGTTTCGTAAATTTGTCGTAAATTTGTCGTAAATTTGTTGTATTTATGTCCATAAGAAAAAAACAACGTGGGATTCATGAAACATGCGGGACACCTCGATTTGTGCGGAGAACAGGTGTATATTTGATGAATGCCAATCGTTCGTAAATTGGATGTGCATGCCTGCAGACTGAAGGGTCCTGTGTAAGTAAACCAGGGGAAAAGATGGAAAAGAGGAACTTGGCGGAGTCTGAAATGGAAGTGTTGCACTCATGCGTGCATGAGAAAATAACAACTGAGTTTTCAGAAGCATCAGCAGCGGAGTCACAAGAACTGATAAAAGTAAAGCATGATAAGAAATTATTAACGCTGCCAAAGCTTTTTCAGTACAAACACACACCGTTGCTGAGGTAAAAAAAAAAAAAGAAAAAAGAAATGGTTCGACAGGAAACTAGATTGCAAAAAAGTATAAGGAGAAGTAGTCGCGCATTATCCAGTCCATGTGATCAACCCATTACAAGTTGGATAATCTTGTGGTGTTATGAATGAGGACAATTCGGCAAATACGCCATTTCAGCCTATTAGGTCTTTTTTTTCTACAAGGCCACTGAAACATCTTGTTGTTATTGAGGTTTGGCACTACTGTAATGTATTTTTCATAAAGAATAAGCCGTTCTAAGAGCCTTCCCGCATGTTTCCAAACACACAGGTTTTGATTGTACCAATGAACAAATTCAGATACGAACAAAATGATGAATCAGACTATCTTCGTAGAAATGTCCGTACGTTCCGATCAAATCTGATCTTACGTACGTTTTGCGAATAAGGCCCATTGAGTGCAAGCAATGTGGGTTGCTGCTGTTTGATGATATCCTGCAAAACTGTCCCTTTCATTAGATGGAATACATATTTTAGTAAGAATGATTTCTCTCTCTTTCTCTCTCTCTTTGCCACTCTGTGAGCTCATTGTACTGTATGCATGGATATGAGGAATTGTTCATATGCAAAATAAAATCTGATATTGATGGAGGATGTGCTTAGAGTCTTGTGTCCTATTTATTCACAAAATTGTTCTTGTTCTTGTTCTTGTACATGCAAGACCAGTCCTTGCTTGTGTTAACGCTTCCTTACAGTCATCAGCCTTTTGTAAAGAAAATAAATTTTAAAAAAGGCATCAGACAAAGCATCTTCTGAAAACAAACATGGACCCGTAAAATATATTTTCCTTTTTTTTTGACAAAACCATTTTATTTCAGGGGAGTCCTATATCAGTGTACAGCATGGATTCATGTTTTTTGGCTGGGCCTGTGTTTCGAATTATATTTTTGCCAAGACTGAGGGATCAACCATGACAGCTCCCTGCTACAAATCTGCCCCGGTAATGTGATTTCACCCAAACACAATCATCACTAGCTGTACAACATTGTTTCCACTAGCCTATTTGTGTGCTAGTGCTACACTCTGGCCATCAGACGCTGTATGCAAACACATTTTAAGGTGAGCACATGAAAAGAGGTAGGCATGAGTGTCCTTGTTAATCTGAAGGACTGGATTGTATAGCCTCCATCTGCTTTCGCACGTGTGTTGCATAGCATGCGTGGACAACCCAGTTAGTGAAACACAAAGGCTTCGCAATGCATCACAAAGGAGAAAAGGCATTGGAACTGTGCATTTGACATCCACTTACGTAACTACCTCTGACCATCATCCACGAAACAAGAGCTGAAAGAGCCAGCTTCCCCCATACTCCCCACCCCCTTCCCCATCCATTTAATCCTAAGAGCTGTGTGTGGAAGGGAAGGAATGAATGGGGTGGGGATGAGCAAATATAAAAATCCCAGGGATTTACACTGCCCTCAAAAAGAATTATACAGTAATCTGGGCCCAAAGACTTTTATACCCCACACTGGCACCAGGATGTACAACAACATGGAGGAGAAATGTCGGGTGTTACGAGGCCTGTAGTGTGATTTAGGCCCACATTTCATTACTGATTCAATACCAAGAAACCAAAATAGAATGCATCCTTCAATCTGACAGGCTATAGATCAAGGAGCCAACAGAGCTTATCCTCAGAGAAGTAAAACACACCAGGTTCACACAGTCTTCAGCAACTTTGAGAAAGCACTTGATTACTTGAAAAATGTTAAGACTAAATTGTTTACACTTAATTTGGTAAAAGTATGCATTCTAAATACATCTAGCAGTGGTTCTCAACCCTGGTCCTCAAGTAAATGGAATGGTAAATGGCCTGCATTTATATAGCGCTTTTATCCAAAGCGCTTTACAATTATATGCCTCTCATTCACCCATTCACACACACACACACACACACACCGATGGCAGCAAGCTACCATGCAAGGTGCTGCCTGACCATCGGGAGCAATTTGCAGACGCAGACTACGCACGTCGCAGCAGCCTGCCCCCGTTTACAAAAAAACTTTCCCTGATCTATCAGATTTTGTATCGGCACAAAGGTTAAATGGCAGGCGATGCCGTGGGGGCCCCCAAATCATGGATAGATCTGATTGGTTAAGGGGGCGTTGTTTACGTCCAAGTAATGCGTGCGCTCAATGTCAATCTCAACAACATATAAACTTTTATACTTTGTTAAAGACAGGTATACTCCAACATTTCCATAGTAATGAAATCCAAGATGGCTGACTTTTCTTCTGCACTTTTCATGCACGCTGCTTATTGCGCAGACGCAAAGTGCAGAGTTCGAGGCATCTGTCTGCCTTCTTGGATTTCATTACAATGGAAAATTTGGAGTATGCCTGTCTTTAACAAAGTATAAAAGTTTATTTGTGCACAGGAGATGGAGCGCCACCCGCCGCCCCGCAAGTAGACAAGTGAAGGGTTATGCACATCTGTTTAGGTTAGTGAAATTTCGTTTCGTTATCGGGCTCGCTGACATTCGTGCAGTAAAAAGTCAATGGAGCAGGACAGGACCCTATGGGAGAGGTAAACAGCCATATGATGAAAGACTCCCCAAGGGTCCTGTATCAGGGCTAAGTGTAGCATAGCTCGCTCCTCCCGGGGCCGCGACAGACAGAGACTAGGCAAGAGAGGAGAGTCAAACGGGCCAGCACGGCCGCTTTATTCACACAAACTCAATGGAAGATGCGACCCAATCGCTCGGGTAGTGCACTGTGCCATGCACAGACCATGCCATGGTGAGCAGTGTTCCAGCAATGTTACAATTGTCATATCCGATTATTTTTGGTGACTGTTCACATCTATTTTAAAATATACCCTACATAAGTTCACAGCAGATTTAGTTCCATATATCAATGTGGTCTGGATTGGATTTGAAAACATTTGATTCCATGCCGCATTTTTGCTGTTCACATTGATTTGAAATAATCAGATTTGTGTCACTGTGAGGGGAAAAAAATTGCATTGAGACACTTTCAGCTGCAGCGCCAAGTAAACTTCTCCCCTGGAGCTGTATACTTTTTAACTATATAAAAGCAAATCAGCTGATCATTAAATATTTTAATTGCAGGGGCGGACTAGAGGTCTGTCTAACTAATTTGTAGGATAGAAAGGGCAAAAACACCTTTGAAATCAGTATGTTTTCCTAATGTCAATGACCCATCTAAATGTAATAATTTTGTACATAAAGTCATTCATGTTCCCACACTAAAGATTGAAACATTTTCAATATCTCACACATATTTAAGATTTTTTTGGTAATTGTTTAAACTGCTCTGACTGTCATGGGAATGATGGCAATTCCATCAAGAGACCATCCATCATCTTGTCTGGACTGCAGACTCTGAGCTGGTCCATCTGGTCCATCTCCAGCTCTGTCTTCCCATTTGGGTTTCCATTGCTTTTGAAGTGAAGTAATCCGCAGGTGAAGCGGTGCTGGCATGGTGGTGGGGAGACTCTTGGGGCCCCTGGAAGCAATCCCAGAGATACCAAAAAAAAGAATGATACTATACTAAAGCATCTGGAGTGTAGCAACAGTTCCACTAAATATCAGCAAGCATCCAGATAATTATCATACTGCAGTTTGTGAGTTGATTTTGAAAAAGCTTCCCTGTAAGTCATAGAGTATGCTTTAAACATATATATTCAAATTCTAATATATTTATTGAGCATTTTTCATTATAACAATATGCAGGAATTTACAGTGTGATAATTGAAAAAAATTCACCCCCACCCTCCCGAGCCTCCCAAGCTTCCAGCCCTTACAAGATACATTATATAAATCGAGGACAACAATCTTCAAATACAGGACAAAAAAAGCTATATAGAAAAGGAAAAAAAACAAACCAAACAAACCAGAAAAACAATACTCACAGAAACAAACATATACTGCTGCAAAAAATTTTTGAGAATGGTCATAGTTACATTAACAAAGGTGATTAATAGGTAAATTACAGAATCAGTCATCATCTGGAGAAACGTCTGTGTCTTTACATATTCAAGAAAGGGTTGCCAGGTGACATGAGAGCCCTTTAAAGAGAACCTAATTTTCTCAAGTTTAAGAAAATGTAGGACATCCTTGATTCACCTATTATGGGATGGGGAGAGACATGTTTCCATTTAAGGAGTATAAGACGTCTTGCGCCTTGAAGAGTGAGGAAAATGCTACAAATGGAGCTTAGCGTAAATTCAATCAAGAAGGCTACCCCCTTCCTCTTTCATAATTCTGTCAACTGGAGCCAAAATCGTCCAACCACCCTAGCCCACACTCCTTTCTCCTCCCCTTCCTCCCTCTCCAGAAACCAATCACTAACCATTTCCTTCTATTTGTATCCCCTCAGCTGCTTCCGTGTTTCTGTCATTTCAGCTGCCTAAACTGCACCAGCCCGACGCACCACCTCCTCCCCACCACCACCAGCATCACGGCTCCATCAGATATCCAGAAGGGTCAGATCTTCAGCCCGGGGGGTTCTCCTGTCGCCTGCCTGCCCCAGGGAGCTTCACCCTAGTACTGGATACCTCTTGGAGTCTACGCCAAACCTTTGCTCACGCACATTCTCTCATGTTGTTAATAAATTATTTTTATCGTAATCCTAGCCTCTCGTGATTGAAGTCATTTTATGATGGCACTTATTACAAAACCAATGAGTTGGTTTCAGGAGGTGACCTTACCATTGCTCTCATTCTCTATGTGGATGACTTTGAGATATGCAATCCTCTTGGTACATCCAGGAAAAAACACAAAATCACAGCTGTGTATTGGGTGTTAGCAGACATTCCCTCACTGCTCCGATCTGCACTCAACTCAATCTTCTTAGCAATTCTGTGCAAGGCTGAGGATATGAAGAGATTTGGTTACAGTGCTGTGTTGGAGCCACTGCTCAAAGATCTTGTGATCTTATGGTGCATTCCCCTGTACACTGTAGTCGATAATTCTGAGTCGGTATGCCCAACTTCCAATCAAATGCGTTCCAGTGCATCTGCCTGCAGCAAACTCATGTTTGTATGGCAAGTCTCAGAATTTTACAAGCATCTAAAGAGGACCTACATCAACTACTACAGAGCCATAAGTGAAGAGAATCCGCGCATATCAGTGAACTATTAACGTTAACGTTAGTAGGCTAGTACCGCACACTAGTAAAGACTATCTCGTAACGTTGAGCTCAAATCAACCGAATTACATTACAAATGTAAACTTAATGTTGTAACGTTAGTGTATTGTTAAGAGTTTTTTTCATTAGTGAGTCTACCTGCTCTCTCTCTCTCTCTCTCTCTCCGTGTGTGTGTGTGTGTGTGTGCGTGTGCGTGTGTGAGTGACCGAGTGAGAGAGAGATATTTATATAATAATAATAATAATATAATCTGAAACTATAGCACTACTGGTGGTTCTTTATACCAGGATTTGAGGATTGTCATGCTGACATGTTAAGTTAAAACTCTTACAGTGTCAATTGCTGTAAATTAACTGTTAAAACAAACACACATGTTTATGTAATAAATAAAAAATATGTAATAAATATGTTTTAAACATTCTTTATCTCATTGTTTCATTATTAAAATGTGTGGTATAGTTACATAAAATATTCATTGCTCCAAATATAGGCCGTTTAAAACATGGCAACCATAATTCGGCAACCACTTTTAAAAGTTAGCGTCGAGCCCTGCTTCCAACTCCTTGAGAGTGCTGAGGTTTTAAGAGCACAGTCAGAAAATAGTAAAAAAATAAATAAATAAGTACTTGAGGCTCATTACTATTGAGCAGTTTATTTGTCCATCAAGGTCAAGGAATAGCTTCTGAAATACCTCAGAGGTGAACTTTAAGTGCTTGGGATAGCTGAGGTTAAGAGCATATATTATCAGCAAAGCACAGGATCTGGTGACATCAACCACAATGGTTGCACACCCATCACCGATGATGGCAATCTTCATCACTTGCAACACAAGGTCTGCCTCGAACGCCTCCAAGTCCTTGAAGAGGAAATTGAAAGGTGTTAGAATGTTGGAGAAAAAAAGAAATGCATGGCTCAAACTCTTTTCTATGGGGTCATTCCATATCAAATCACCTAAGGAGAGAACAAAACAGTACATTATACCAATTATCTATTACTGATTTGTTTTAACATGCTCATCTTCTCCAGTAATAATATACAATTGAAAAGAAAGTTTAGTTTTTCATTCAACTATTTCTTGCCTGCAAAGAGAGAATATCTTGACCATTTTCTCAGCTACCACCTTGGAGCTATCCCTTTTCATCACTTCACTTAGGAGCTCCACTCTATCTTTTTCCAAACTTGCAGTAGTTTCACCTTGAGTTTGAGGGGTTCAGTAATTTACTTCAGCCTTCCTTGTTTTTTTAAGATTATTTGCAGGAGTCCGCTCATGTACTGCTTTCCTCTTAAGTGAGTTCACATCAAGTTCAGGACAGCCGAGACCTCGAAGTTTGGAAGTTGTTCATCTTATATTTCAGGCGCTGTATCCATCCATAACACCCAAGTTTCAAGTTTATTGTCACATACTAGATAACAACGCAAACATCATTACCAGTAGTGAAATTCTTGTCCTCCGGGTCAACTCAACTTAACACAGTAGTTAAAAATAAGTCAAATAAGTAAAAAATAGGTAATAATACAGTAAGACAATAAGTAAATAAGTAAGTATCAAACAGAATAAGGTGCAAAGTAATAAGGTGCAAAATAAAATATAATAAGGGTAATAATGGAGATATTTACAGAGTGAGGTAGACAAAACAGGTATGTAACCTTAAAGTGGCCAAGTGTGTGTGTGTGTGTGTGTGTGTGTTGGGGGGGGGCCCAACACACACACACACACACACACACACACACACACACACACGGGGGTAAGGGTCCAATTATGTATGTGTGTATAGTGTGTGTGCAAGTGTTAGTGTCAGCAGTTCAGTAGCCTGATGGCTTGTGGGTGGAAACTGTCTCTGAACCT